>JAAGKR010001632.1:0-15480 GCA_011419295.1 Clarias macrocephalus
AAAAAAAAAAAAAAACAATAAAGAAAACCTGTCCTCACTAAGGAGAGCAGGGATTGTTATAGGAGGCTGGACGTTCAGTATAAAAGGAGAGGTGTTTAAGTTAATACAGAATCCACTTTCATTATCGGCCGCTCAGGTACAAAACTGTTTGTGGGAATTCCAGTCCTGAAGTTGTAAGTCATCAAAGAACATCTGCCGGCCAATCAGCTTAATCTGCAGGTGTTTGGACTGTGGGAGGAAACCAAAGTACCCAGAGGAAACCCACCAAGCACGTGGTGAACATGCAAACTTCATGCACACAGAGACGGGAATCGAACTCGGATCCTAGACCGCTAAGCCACCAAACTGTAGTTAATACAGTATATTTAACTGATTTGTATTATAGATTTAATTTTAATGAATACGTGTATAATTAGTGTTTCCCCCTTCCACAATAAAAAATAAATAAATAAAAAAAACAGGTTTTACCTGAGAAGTAGAAATGTAAAACCTTATATACAATATAGGACATATAATATAATATACAAGAATATCTAGCATTTTGTATTAATTAAAGCATAACTCTATTAAATAGAAGTGAAAACAGACCAATAAGGACGTAATATCCCACGTCTTGTACTTGTTTAGATGTTTTCTCCTGCTGTAGGAAATGCTAAATAATATTAAAACTATTGTGTGTGCTGCCAAGATTATTAATGCTGACCATAATTTATATTAATATTTCTTAAATATTTGCTATTTCAATCTTTTTTTTTTTTTTAAGTAGAGAAAACTTAACACACTGCACTGTTCAGTATTCGCTCACAAAGAGTTAAAGGTCGACTGAAGGCTTGTATCGCCCTCTTGTGGTCATTTACGTGAATCACATTTTTTCTGTGCTGAAAAAATCCAAGTGTGTGTACTTCCTTAAAAAGAAGGGAAAGTAAGAGGGAACACTGTGGTGTTGTGTGTTACAGGCTGGCTGAGTGCATCGCACGGCGTGATATTTGAAGTAAAGAACGAGAACTCGACCTGTATCAAAGCAGACATCTCTGCCAACTTCACCATCACGTACCCCATCACCAATGGGACGGTATGAAGCGTACCACACACGCACTCGACTGTTTTTAATACACTGTGTTAAGAGAGATATTAATGAGCCACAGTGTCAACTGGGATGTGAATTCATTAAAATTCTTCATTTGTTATTTAACGTCTAATAATAATATAATCATGTTCATCATTGTGAGAGTTCTCGTTATATTTATGCATCGAAATCTATTTAAGGGCTTTATAAAACGTTTGAAATTTAAGTAACTATGATGTCATTCCATGCAGACACGATTGACATTAATTTATAATTTGACTCTTGACTCTTGACACTTGTTAATGTGCGCGTCCTTGTTATTGTAAGCAGAGCAAGGTGGTTGTGCCCCTCCCGGAATCGGCAGTCGTGGGAAATACCAGCTCCTGTGGAGACACGAAAAGCGCTGCGGACTTAGTGGTCAACTTTGGTGACGGTCACTCTCTGGGTCTGGTGTTTTCCAACGATGGCCGTGTATACCGTGTGGCCAACCTGAGTCTGACCTACAACCTGAGTGACAATGCCACCTTTCCCAATTCATCCAGCAAGGGTATGAACCACCAGAAACTCCTTTATGTTGCGCATTATTATTATTATAATATACTTCATTATTGTCCTGCATTGTGCTTTATGATAGTCTTAAATAAAGACTGTTTTGTTTCAGGAAGTTATACATTTGACTTTTTTTTTTTTTTTGCCATATTGCTGTATATGCTGTATGAATAATAATAATAATAATGCATTTTATTTATATAGGTGTCTGTCTGGTCACCCAAGATAACGTTGATAATAAAGGAAATGTTGAGTAGGAAGAGAAGATTAAAACATAATTAAAGAAAAAGAGATTAAAAAATCAATGATGATTCAAATGGATGTTTAAATGGAGATTTGAGTTCAGCCTTACATTTAAATAGGATAAACGTTTATGAATAAGTGGGTCTTAAGTTGAGATTTGAATTTAGTTGGAGAATCTACGCTAAGGATGTTCTGTAAGGAGTCGAGGAGCAGTCCAACTAAAGGAGCCTTGATGATGAAGAAGTGTGAAGCGGGAGTGTAGAATCGAACGAGCTCTGATAAGTAAGAGGGCAGCGAGATTATAAAGTGCTTTAAATTTTAAATTCTATACGATATTTGATGGGGAGGGAGTGGATTTGTCGAACGGGAGGAAAGTTCTGGAATGGTTCTAGATATTGTTGTTAAATAAGAGATACAGCATTGTAGTGATGGAGCGATTCGACACGTATACCACCACAGCAGTTGGCTAACATTTAAAGACTGGCATGTTGTGGTGGTAATTAGTATTAGAGATTTCACAATCCCAGTTATGACTTCTCAGTTATTTGCTTAGGAACACCTGCACATGTATGTAGTCAGCTAATGCATGTGGTAGGTAACAGCAATGTAATGCAAAGAATCATGGAGGAGCGGGTCAAGAGCGTCACTTAATCGTCACCTCAGACCTCAATAGACAAAATAAGGCAAAAGTAAATATATATACAGTGTGTACATATATACTGTACATACACACGCATGTATACAGTGCACTCCATAATCGTTGGCACCCCTGGTTAAGATGTGTTAAAAGCCTTAAAAATAAATTCAGTTTTTATTGCAGAAGCATATTGTCGCACTGAAAATTGTAGAAAAATATAACGTGAATTTTAAGGGAAAATAAAAATCCCTGACTAACAAATAATTATTTTTCATAAAATAACCTGTTTCACAATTATTGGCACCCCTAACAATTCCTAGAAAATAAATGTAATTGAAGTATTTGTTATTTCTACAGTAGTTTACAAAGTTGATCAGAGCATCTAGGAACATTTAATTAGTAATTTATCACTTCCTGCTTCCCTGGGGTATAAATATGACATGACACAGAGGCCACTTCTCTTATCCACGCTTCAACATGGGGAAAGACAAAGGAACACACCATTCAAGTAAGGCAGATGTGTGTCGACCTTCACAAGTCAGGTAATGGGTACAAGAAAATAGCCTCCCGCCTGCACCTGACCATATCTACTGTGAGAGGAATCATTAAGAAGTTTTAAAAAACTGGGACTCTGTGTCTTTATATAAAAATAAAAAAAAATAAAAAACGAAACAGCAGAGCTAACTGCGTTCAGGCTGACAGGAAAGCTTTGGTAAATCGAATATCCCTTTTTACAACCGTGTCAGGCAGGAAAGCATTCTTCGGGGCAGTGGTGGCTCAAACGGCTAACTTACTGATCGGTAGGTCGGCAGTTCGAGCCCCAGCTCCACCAGGTTGCCATTGTTGGGCCCTTGAGCGAGTCCCTTAACCCTATCTGCTCCAGGGACGCTGCATCACGGCTGACCCTGCGCTCTGAATATTAAAAAATTTTAAAAAGTTACGCTGGGAATATGCGAGGCAAGAATTTCACTGTGCAGTAATGTATATGTGATAAATAAAGGCTTAACTTACCTTAAATTATGGCCTTGCACAGAAGTTCAGCTTTCATTCCAACTGAGTAAAAGCTACAGAAGCTGGAAGTCTATTTAAAGCCGAGAACGACTTATTAAACAGACGTGGCTACTGCTTGGTTGGAATAAAAGCCTGCACTCACACGGTCTCCTTTAAACCCTGAGGCAGACTGGATTACTCGGCTTCTGTTCTTCGAGTGTACAGAGGGCACAGGCTCAAGACCACGTCAGCTGAAGTTAACCCGAGTGTTCATTTGTGTGTGCAGACATCAAGACCGTGTCTACAAACGTCTCTGAGATCTCGGCATCGGTGAACACCACCTACAGGTGCTTGAGCTCCAGTTCAGTCAGTCTGGGAGGCCGCGGAGTGACCATCACATTCTACAATATCCACATGCAGGCCTACATGCCCAGCGCCAACCTGAGTACTAACGGTACTGTAGTGGTCCTACTGGTGTTTTATTTTATTATTATTATTTTTTTTTTTCCCCCAATGCCGTTTCCTTGATCATGTGCTCTGACTGCTCTGAATGACTATGATTTTGAAGTCTGTTTTAAAGTCTTTTTGTATTTCTCCATACTATAGAGACCGTCTGTTCAGCTGATGCTCTTCCCACAACTGTTGCACCCACTACCAGTGTCGCACCCACTACCGCACCCGTCCCCCCAAGCATCCCCGAGCATGGCAGCTATAACGTGACAAACACTAACGGCACGTCCTGCCTCCTGGCCACAATGGGGCTGCAGCTGAATGTAACATATTTCTCCAAAGCTCAGAAAAAAGTAAGGATGCATAGAAATTAGTTTGGTTCATTGTTGGTTTTTTTGTTTGTTTTTTGTTTTTTTTGTATCATGTGAAAAGCATCCGGATTACTAGCGAGACATACAATGTTTAAAATACAATGTGTGGCCAAAAGATTGTGGACACCTGACCATCTCACACACTCAGGGTATGTCAGGGTTTTCAAGTGTGGCCCTGGAGGACTAGTGTCCAGTGGTCGTGCTTCAATTAATCTGTTAATTGCCAGGTTCAGTAGGTGTGTTTAAGTGTTGGTGAATTATCTGGGTTGGGCATTAAACCTCCAGGACTGGGCTTGGATGCGTCAGTCAATATGTGATTGTTAAATATCTTATTCGCCCTTTTTTTTTTTTTTTTTGTTACAGTTACAATAACCTCAAATCTTCTAATAAGTCTTTACGCTAGATTTGCATTTTAGTAGTGAAGGGAAGTTCTATACAATCTATACGAGAACTTTCTTGTTTTCGTGTGATGCTCAGGTGTTAAGTGTAAAAGTTTAAACACAGTTATGTACATGTTTGTGTTTTGACTAAAACTGAGTAATAATGTTTAATATCTGACTCTCAACACCATTCCAGGCTGTCGTGGCGGTCATGAACGTGCAGCCCAGCAATATGTCTTTCACTGGAACATGTGACACCACAAATGCTACTCTGTTGCTGACTGGAAATCTCGCCAATCTCACCTTCATATTCACACTGGTGAGGAACTTTAATACAAGCACTTACACTCGCGCTTCCTCAATCTTTTACCTCAGGATGTTCTCATACAAGTGTCTCTTTTTATCCACAGAACTCCACCACCAGTAAATATCACCTCAGCACCTTGAAGATGTCTGCCAACTGGGAGGACATGACCGGTAATGAAGAGCACACACAGCATTACGTTGTTTACGATTTAAACAAAATGCATTTTATTGCTGTAAAAAAAAAAAAAAGATTCAGATCATTTCTCAGCTTCAAGTACTGCTGTTTGTCTCAGTAAAGCTTGTGTTCTTTTATATACATACAGTGTATGATAAAACAGCTGAGTGTTGTTATGACCAAACACAGTCAGGTCCATAAATATTAGGACAGCGGTGACTATGTACACCCTCACTGTGGATTTAAAATGAAGCAGTCGTTTAAATCAAATTTTATTTGTCCCATACAGTCATACACAGTACGATATGCAGTGAAATGCTTAAACGAAGCAGATTAATAAAAGATTATTAATAGGAAATAAATATGAATAAAAATAAGAAATAAAATAGAATGTAAATTTAGCTACGATAAGAATGATAGATCTATAGAATACAAAATATACAATATAAGAAAAATATAAGAAAACCTAGCTGTACAAATATGACAGACATTTTATAGAAATTTTTGTGAGGAAATGAGGTGGGAATTTAAATAGAAATGTCCGGGGGGGGTGGAAAAATATGCAAATATGCATGAAAGTGTCCTATTTAAAGTGACTTATGAAATAAGTGACTTATCAAAGAAATTAAATAGAAATATGTAAATGTGTAGATCTGCAGTGTCCACGAGTGTGAATGTGCAAAATGGTTTAGTCCAGTGTGGTGTAATGATTTGAGATATAGATTTAATTAATGTAAATGTTTAGCTTTAATTCAGTGGGTTTTACAAAAATATTGCATAACACAATTACACAGCACATTAACACAAAGGAAAGGCATGTCTCTGTGCAGAGCTGAAAAGGGGAGGGCAGGAAATAGGGTTAGTGAAGGAAAAAAAACCCAAAATGCACTACATCTGAATCTGTGATTCACAGCTGTACCTGGAATCTAATTAGTTTAATTAAAATAAAATTGACGCACATGGAATGAGCAAGCATGCAGGTTGTATTTGTTAAAATGATACATCGTTGTGTCTGTGTCAAATAGTTAGTCTGTGCAGGTACATAAATTATTCTTCAGCTCTTACTTGTAGTCTGAACTGTGTGTGTGTGTGTGTGTGTGTCGGTCTCTTTAGTTCCAATCACCGCCAGCAACAGCAGTCTGATGTACATGCAAGGAACCCTGGGCCGCTCCTACATGTGCAGCGTTGAGGAGACTCTTTCCGTGATCAGCAATTTCTCCCTGAACACCTTCGACCTGCAGGTGCAGCCCTTCGGGGTCCGCGACAACAAGTTTGGACCAGGTACAGTAAACTAAAACTCTGACCTCAACCCATTGATAAATCGGTATATATTAAATAAATGACGAGCAGAATGGGAAGAATACCAAAACAACAAATTATTTAAAATAAACCCAGTGGTGTAAAAAAGATGCTTTCACCTCTTCAAATCTAGACACGACCAAGTCGTATATAGACCAGGTGCCGTATAGGTCATACAAATTGAACCCATGCATATTTATTCAAAGGCGAGGAAGCTCCAAAATGTCAGTACTGTAGCACTACTCTAACTATAAAACATATACTGTACTTTTGACCTGCACAAGGTTTAATAAAACCATAAGAAAACAATTTCTACCGGAACAAAATTTACAAAACTTATTCTGCAAGACGAAACCAGAAAAACTTTTACAATTTTTAGCAAAAGTCTAAATCTTGTTCTTCTGGCCAAGACCATGATATAATGTGATAATTTATATATGATAATGTGATATATTAAAACATGTTCTATTGGTTTGAATAAATTGGTTTAATATGTATCTGCCATGAAATAGCCTGTGAAGCTGATATGGCAATAAATCCTAATACAGACATTCAGATTATTTCAAAGCAAGTTACAACAGCTATAAACGGTCACAACCTCACCAGCCACCCTTCTTTGTCTCTTTTGAAGATAATTAAGATGAAAAAATGCAGCTTGACTTGTTACTTAGAAGCTCAAAATCCTGTCGTCATGTCTCTCCTCTGACAAAAAGCTTCACCATAGCAACAACGACAATTAAAACAATTAGAAGTTATTATAAATGAATAAGTTTATTGCTGCTGTTATTAGTAATCGTCTTCTGCAGCAATTTGTACAGTTTCCTGTGTCATTTTCTACGGAAACAAAAACATTATCGAAAGAGTGCGTAAATATAAACCTGCGAGGCCACTATAGTTATAGAGAATGAATCAACACCCTCCGACCAAACATTCAAGTATTCTCAAGGCTGAATAATGTGAGTAAACCAAACTCCATAACACAGTATCCAGATCATTTTCATGTGGCTTGTTTTTATCTGTTTAGCTGACGAGTGTCGGATGCAGAAGGACAACATGCTGGTGCCCATCATCGTCGGCGCCGCCCTGGCCGGACTCGTCCTCATTGTCCTCATCGCCTACCTGATCGGCAGGAAGAGGAGTCATGCAGGCTACCAGACTATCTAAACCACAGTTCTCTGATATGGACTATATACTGCGTCTGTTTGAGTACTTTTCGTTTTTTTTTTTTGGGTTGTTAAACTTTTATCTTCATTCACTCACCTACTGTTGAAAAAAAACATCTAAATATTTCTTCCAGCTATATTTCACTGAAGTGTAGATTTGCAGGAGAAATCTGAAGCTTGTACAGTAGGTGGCAGTGTAAACCTAAAATAAAAGAAGACGTGTTGCCACTCTGGTGCCTTGTCTTCCTCCCCACTTGTAATCCAGTAAAGCCCTGACTCTTCTAGGGATTAGATAAAGCTGCATTTAAATCTTGTAACTTGGAAATTCCCTCCTACAACTAGGGGGGAAAAAAACAAACAAAACACCCATCAGCTTGCAATTGCGATTTGCAAAGTCTCCATAATGCTCAAGTTCAAAACATCAACCATAAATGAACTGATCAATCAATAAGTCAATGATCGTTTCTGGGATCATGGGGAAAATAAATATAATTTAGTTTCCTGTTTATTACTTGTAAAAACAACAACAAAAAACTCATTTAAAGCAAGGAACTTTTGCTAATCAGTTTAAATGAAAACAACATTGATGTCCAATGTTTAAATCAAATCATTAAATTATTTCAATATGTTAACTGTATTGAATTATTATTTCAGTTGTTAAAAGCAACATAATGTTTTTTTTTTTACTTTTTGTTATTAATTTATATATTTAAATTAATAATAATAATAATAATAATAATAATGTAAGTACTTTTTTATTTAAGTACTACAATTGTAGGTAAATGTTAGTGAAACGTTTTACTACAAAAAATTTCCGCGTTAAGAATTAAAATTTTGGTAAGGAATTTGCATCGACCTATGAAGCATTTTCGGTATCTGAATCAAACCAAATCCCGGCTAAGTCCCACGTACGTCCAGAAGCCGTTCAAAACTTGTTGGTGTCAGTGGAAAGCCAAGCGAAGCGAGTTGACAAGTTTTACGAATTCCTTTTTTAGTCAGCGAAAGCCGTTTTCGAAAGCGTCACCGCACAATAACCAACGTTATCTTTGGCATGTTTTCAAAAGCTACAAGATTTTTCATGAATCGAATCAAATTGAACTATAATATACTGAAAAACTTTATAAATATTTTATAAAACCAAGGATTGGGCCCTAATATAACACAGGCAGGAAAAAAAAATTCCGCTCTATGATTTTCAGCTTTGTAATTGATCTGCGGTTCAGGTGCAGAGGTATCCATACAGGTCAACTATGATCCGTTACACCACTCCCTCTCATGCAGTTTGTTGTTTTGAACAGATAAACTCAATTAGCATGATGATCATGCTAGCTTTCCCACTTTGTAAGCCTGGGTGACCCGAGCATATCAAAATTCTGACTTTTTTAAAATTATTTTTTATTCTTATTTGAATGCAGCATAATTCAGAAGTAGGTCACTGATTGGACAGTTTAGAGAAATGGAATTTCCAGCAACAGTGCAATACAGGTTTCAGTGATTTAAGTTAAGCCTTAACTTATTTGCCGTGGTTGCCAAGTCTTTCTCAAATATCAAATAAGTTTTTTTATTAATTTTTTTTCCATTTTATTTAGCTTTACTGGAATACGAGTGGGGGAAAATAACGTCTCATCACCAGTAGCTACATCCAAGTACAAGCTGATAGTTGGAGATAACTAGGTGGCAGTAATGTATTGGTTCCATCTCAGCAGTATTTAATTTGAACTTGTAGTAACAGCCACCTTTGCACTTGGATAGCTCTAGCTTGCATGTTTGCAACACTGGTGCCGTATCGAAATAGAACAGATGAACATACAATAGTTCAACTGTACTGAAAGTGGGTGAAATTTATTTTTACTACCTGACATAGATTGTTCGAGTTGCACATTGTTGCTAGAGTAACTCTTCCTCTAAAGTAAGGTGCTACTCGGCAGAATCTCCCTCACACGCGATGATGCATTGAACCCAACTCTCGAATCTTGATGGTCTCCCTGCATGTTGGTAACCACAGTTACAGTTTCCCCTTCTGTAAATTTCCTAATCCATCTGTGGGCATTTCATTTGTCAGTGGCGTCGTCTTCGCTCACATGACCACTGCATAAATGTGGGAAGCCATCAGCTGTGACAAAGGGGATTGCACAAATGCATCCATCGCTTGTGATCGAGACTGTAGCATTGTAAATTTGTACGGTAGAAGAGTCACTCTACCAACACGCACAATAGAACAGATGAAAAAGTTATGCCCACTTATGCCCTCATACTTTCAAGATTGAAGTGCAAACAGAACACGCACACGCAGTTAAAGAAGTAAAAAAAAAAAAAAATTTTTAAAAGACCAGTCATGCTAAGCAGCTGGGAAATATGGATGCTAAGCATAAAAAGCTTAAATGGCTTAGGCTAACAATTTGGCTAGCTAGCACATAGCCATTAAGGTTGGCATTAGAAAACCAGATAAAACTGTTGTAAATATTAAGCAAGGATGGAAAATCTGTAGGAAAAGATTGGACATGATTTAAAAATTGTGGAGTAGCTCCACAGCATCAAGCACAAGCTAACCTTAAGCAGTGAATAACAGAAGATTGAAACTATATGAATGTGGCGTGGCATATGATACAAAAGACAAATCAGTTCCGAGCGTCTCATAAAAGATTTGCGGGGTAGCTCAGATTCGATGTTTAGTGAAGCACATTCGATGGAGGTTTGGCGAATTTTTGTTGTTGTTTGTTGCTTTGCCTTATTTAATCGGATTCATTTTCCTAGTTTCATTCATGAGATCATGGCCGACCTCTTCGTACCAACATCTCTTCAGATCTCTTTAAGAGGTCGTTTAAAAATGTTTTTTTTGTTTGTTTGTTTAATAATTCAGATAGACTCGTGGAAAATTGCTTAAAGTTGTTTAGACATGGCTACTCTGGGGTTATACAGCCTTTCATTGAATGGCACAGATGTTCAAGATTCAAGGGTGGGGATGTGGACTGACCTGTGCTCTCTGAGAACAAAAGAAGTGTTAGCACATGTGTGAGTGTGGCAGAGAGAGAGAGAGAGAGCGCACAATACCAGGCTTGTGCGACAACGGCATCCAATTTCGAAAGGCTGACAAGCTCAGGTTAAATAATTGATGCGTCGGTCTCAGATTTTCTCCCAGGTGGGAGCTTGTTTTAAGGCTCGGATCTCATTCAGTCGCTCTTTCACTGAGAAATTCTATCGAGTGAACGTTTTTCAGGTTGGTGTTAAGAACCTTACGCTCTCAGCATGTTTAGAAAACTGTCTTTTAAGCAAAAAGAAAAAGTTTAACTGACAGAAGTTTGAATAGCGATGTTCAGTGATTGGTTAGTTTTGGTAAATATTTATGCACACCTCCTATGATTGACCATCTTGAACCTGTTTCAGCATTTATTTTATTTAATTTTTTTAATATTTTGTTGGGGGCTATGACACACCAAAGAGATCTTCAGTATCGATGTGTATTTAGGATTTCAGTGGATTGGGTTAGTGTGACCTGCAGAGGATTAAATTTTCTTTTAAATTCATGTAGGTATTTTTTTTTATTTCTTCTTCTTTGTCTTTTTCTTTTGTAGACATTTAACCCTCTTTTGAACTTTCTAAAGATTCCAATGGAAAAAAGGGAAAACTTTAATCATCTATACGCACACTTTTTTTTTTTTTTACTTTCTCATCCACTGACATTAACTTCTTGACCCTTTACTCATGACTAACCTTCTATAATGGCCTTTTTTTTCTTAAAACAAATACAATAATAATAATAATATAATAATAATAATAATAATAATAATAACTAAGCCTTAAAAGCCATTTAATTTTTCATGATTTTATGTTACAGAATATGAAAACTGTCCTGCCCATGTAGCAGAACTAAACTGGAGATGCATTTAAGAGGGAGAAATTATATAATGTTGGGTGTAGCAGCTCTCTGTGTATAGTACATTGAGAACTCTTGATATTATCTTCAGGGATATAATCGTTCCCTCCAGCACATAATGAAACCTTTTTCGGTGATACTGAACAGGACTAAAGTCAAACAAAATGTCTCATTTTAGTGCATGTGTTTGCAGTTCAGATTTTTCTTTTTCTTTCTCTCTCTCTCTCTCTCTCTCCCTCCCTCCCTCCCTTCGTTGTACTGTACAGCCGACTTAACGCTTTTTCATCGGAAAATGTTGCTTTGTCTAATTTCTCTCTCTCGGTTGAAGGTTCGCTCATATATATAATTGCAGTGATCTGATCTTTTATTTTTGTAGAGAACATTTTTAATGCGTGGTCAATAAATGAGGTGAACAATGTTTTTGGCCTGCTGCTTCATTATTTTTAATTCAGTCTTTCACTGAACCATTTGCTGCATCGTCATACCAATTAATATCTACAAAATCTAATTCCTTCCTGGATTAAGGCTGTGCCATGAGGGAAGAAAAACTCCATAGATGTGATAACCTGGTCATTCAGTACATTCAGGTCGTCGGCTGACTTAATTTTATTATAGAGTCTAGACCTGAGCAACTGAAGCAACCCCAGATCATAACCCCGCCTCCAGAGGACATGGTGCAGTATGTATGATGTGTTCATCACTTCATGCGCTTCCCTTCTTACCCTGATGCTCTGGAATAGGATCAGTCTGAACGCATTAGACCACATGACCTTTTTCCATCTCTCCAAATTCCTGGCGATCTTTCTGCTTCCTAGAGAACACAAGCTTCTTTTTTTTCTGATCAGTCTGAATAGCAAGTGGCTTTTCCCAAGTCTGAGTCATCATTGTGTGTGTGTGTGTGTGTGTGTGTGTGTGTGTGTGTGTGTGTGTGTGTGTAGAAATGCTTTTAAGTTCACTGTTAAACAAAGCTGTGACTTTTGTTGATTTTTTTTTTTAATGGTGCAACTTCAACCAACCATTTAAGTGATCTATAAGCATAATTTTTTTTTCCCGACCACATTTCTTCCACAAAGTTCAAGGTCCAGCACTAACCCTACAGGTTTTAATAACGTGTCACACAATTTGTAACCCAATACCAATGATACAGGTCAATCATTTGACCCTTCTGGTTCAAGTGCTGGTTTATTTATTTGGCCCAGGCAGAAAAAAATATGTTTAAAAAAAATGTTTATGAAAAACCCTAATTGTCAGGGAAAAGGTAATGTACAAGTCTTATACTTCCAATATAGCAGCAATGAAAGTCGTGACGCTTCCGTAAACAATCATATCCTTAAGGAATGTTTCAGCCATATCAGTGATTACACACAACATTTGTCAAATTAAACGCTTTTAAACGCCTCCGCGTGGCGCAGTGGTCAAGTGCTCGCCCTAACATCCGGAGATCGAGAGTTTGCTTCCCGCCTTAACGTGACGCTGTAACCCTAGAGAGAGCTGATTGGCCGAGCTCTCTCAGAGGGGCGGGATGAGAGGGATTTAGTGCGCCTCGTTAATCACGGCTCTACAGCCAATCAGGGGCGTCTGTGAGCTCGCGCGGATAGCGCGGTCCTCCGCGTGTGTTACTCCGCCCCCCAACGGTGCGTGAGCGAGCCGTTCGAAAAGATGCGTCACGTGGCTCGGAGGAAAACACGTGATAGTCTTCGGCCCTACACAGGTGTGTGTAGTAGCCTTGAAGTGGGTGCCCCCTAGTGACGGGGAGGAATTGGACATGACTAAAATATTGAATGGTTTTTGAAGCTGCTGTATAAAAACTCCTGGTTCCCTGCAACTCGAAACATTTCTGCAGATTATAGTTAATGATTAAACGTCTTATCGTTCCTGTCTGTTGATGCATGCTGTGCTTTTGTGTTAAAACAGTTTCTTCCTGCTTGACCGGATTTTCCTGTTTGCGCCTCAACACTCAGGAAAAAAATATATTATATTGGATCAGGTTGCTTTAGGTACATAAACAAAACACACACACAGGTGCTGATTTTAATACAGATTATTTTAATATTATCCAATAGAAAAATCAGAATTCGTTAGAAACTGCTGCACAAGAAAAGCCATTGCAGGTGTCTTGAGAACTCTTTTTACAGTCAGAATTTCCCGATAACTTATTTCATTGTCTTCATTAAAGTCCCAGCTTAAGCATGTAGGGAAATCTTAACCGAACGTTCACCAGCGATAATGATGCGACAGTACTGAACTCTTCATTTCACAGTAGTTGAGCGACGGACATCAAAATAGATCCCAAAGTGGTCTATTGGGAGAAATGTGCAAAGTAACCAAAATAGATCTGTACAAGCTTTTAGAGAAAAGGCTACATCATGCTCCTAGTTTTTTTTTTTTTTCCTGATTTTCTCCCTAATTTAGTCGTGTCCAATTCCTCCCAGTCACTAGGGGGCTCCCACATTAAGGCTACTACTACCATTCAGCCGGGAGGGTCGAAGACTATCACGTGTTTCCTCCGAACCACGTGACGCCAGCTCGCTCGTGCACCGTTGGGGGCGGCGTAACACACTCGGAGGACGGCGCTATCCGCTCCCTCCGTTGCGCGAGCTCACAGACGCCCCTGATTGGCTGTAGAGCCGTGATTAATGTGGGAGCACTAAGTACCTCTCATCCCTCCCCTCTGAGAGAGCTCGGCCAATCAGCTCTCTCTAGACCTCCGGCTGCGAGAGGTTACAGCATCACCCGGGAATCGAACTCGCGATCTCCGGATGATAGGGCGAGCGCTTTTACCACTGCGCCACTCGGAGGCCCATGCTCCTAGTTTTTAAACGACTCATGCCATCACCAATCGTGACCAGAAAAAAATTAAGTCACTTGGCTCATTGACTGCAAGTCCATAAGAAAGTACGGCGTCCGAGTTTATTAAATATAAAGTGTACTGGATAAGTACTTGTATTAAATGAGCACAGGACCCTGGTTTGTTCCTGTAGTGTAGAGTTTAGTGTCGAGGTTCTATCCAGAATAAAGATCCCGAAATACCACCATCACTTCATTATCATTTTTTGAAACAGTTTTTTCAGCCATCAGATTTTTTTTTTAAACATAATAAGAGGACAGTGCAAATACAAGTCTGGAATGTCTAAAGCGTTCGCAGGCGATTCAAGATTCCTCGGCCGTGACCCGAGCCCGGCACACCGCACGCAGCTTGGTGATGGTCGTCCTGGAGAGGCTTCCCGGTTCTTTAAAAATGTTCTGCGAGAAAGACAGTAAAAGGGGCTCAATCAGGAAATTATTCCACATAGCAGTACAGGCCTTTATTAATTATAAAAAATAAAATAAAATAAAAAACTTTCCATAAAGATTGCTTGTATTATAATTCATGAATAAATTTAACACTGGCGGCACGGTGGTGTAGTGGTTAGCACTGTCGCCTTGCACCTCCAGGGTCCGGGTTCGATTCCCGTCTCGGTGTGCATGGAGTTTGCATGTTCTCCCCGTGCTTGGTGGTTTTCCTCCCGGTACTCCGGTTTCCTCCCACAGTCACAAGACGAGTAGGTTAGGCTAATTGGCGTTCCCAAATTGCCTGTAGTGTGTGTATATGCATCTGTGATAGAATGGCACCCTGTCCATGGTGTAACCTGCTTGTGGTTTAAATCTCCTGGGATAGGCTCCAGGCCCCCCGTGAGACTGAATACAGGATAAAGTGGTATAGATGAGTGGTCTTAGAGCTTTCCCAAGGTGTGTGTGTGTGTGTGTGTGTGTGTGTGTGTGTGTGTGTGTGTGTGTGTGTGTGAGTGTGTGTGTGTGAGTGTGTGTGTGTGTGAATGCTCAAGCTGAAAAACATCCCAGGTAATGCATTTCTTTTTAAATCCCAAACTTCCAATCCAAATGTCAGCATTTTAGCTTGAGCAGCCAGGAGAGAGTTGCATCTTCTTAACTTCTTATATGAGGTCACAATGGGGGGGGGGGGGGGGGGGATAATTGCC
>JAAGKR010001632.1:15500-97177 GCA_011419295.1 Clarias macrocephalus
GGTCTAATTGCCTTGTTTAGAAACATGGAAAGTGGACAAAATGTTTTAAAAATGTCTAAAAAGTGAATACTGTATAGTGGGTGCCTATTAGATATTTACTTTATGTATGCAAGCAAAGCAGTTTAGAGGGTTAATACACTCTGAATAAAAATGATTTATGGTACACACACTGTACAGTACAGTCAGGTCCATACATTCTGAAACAAAGATCACTACCATCACACTGATTCTGTCAAACCTCTTGAATTAAAGCTGAAAGACTTTCAAATTCAATGTGTGGTGTATAAACACGAAATGGCAACAAAAGCTCTTTCTTCTGAAATATGTTGCCCAGACTGTACAAGGTGAGTGTTTAAAAATCCCAGGATTATAATATGTGCTCTGTCCCATTACACTGAACGACGTGTCGGCCTGCGCCCGAAGGATCGCTTGTACTATAAAGCGATGTGGGATAACAACTAGAGCAAACCCACCTGCATGAACGGGTGGCAGTCCTCCACAAACGCGCCTCTGGTGATCTGCTTGAAGCGGTCGCAGATGTCCGGGAGGTTCTGAGCCTGTGAGATCGGGGCCTGGTTGTGACGGATCAGAGTGAGCGCTACACGGAAGAGGATCTTCGATCCCTCGTAGAAAAGGCAGTCCCAGATGCGTAGAACGGTCTTGAAAAGTGAAGAAGAAAAAAAAAACACAAGAAGGGACGTATTAAAATTAAAGGAACACTGGATCCTTCACTCCTTGAAAACATCTGTAATACAGACTCTCCGAGCGCATGACCCGAGCGCTTATCCCACATTATGTAAGTGTATGTACTTAATTATGTGACTCAATGTTATTCATGCATCTCTCGTTTGAATTGGACTGTCGCCATGCACCTCCAGGGTCCGGGTTCGATTCCCATTCCCGTCTCTGTGTGCATGCAGTTTGCTTGGTGGGTTTCCTCAGGGTACTCCGGTTTCCTCCCACAGTCCAAAGACACGTAGATTAGGCTAACTGGTGTTCCCAACTTGCCCGTAGTATGTGTGTGTGTGTGTGTGTGTGTGTGTGTGTGTGTGTGTGTGTGTGTGTGTGTGTGTGTGTGAGCTCTGTGATGGATTGGCACCCTGTCCAGGGTATACCCCGCCTTGTGCCTTAAGTCTTCTGGGATAGGCTCCAGCCCCCCCGCGACCAATACAGAATAAAGTGGTATAGACGATGAGTGAGTGTGTTCAAACACGGTAACTTAGTGGTGTCACCCTGCACCTCAAGGTTCCGGGTTCGACTGTGTGCATGGAGTTTGCATGTTCTTACTGTAATTGGTGGGTTTCCTCCGGGGTCTCCGGTTTCCTCCCACAGTCCAAAAACATGCTGATTAGGCTAATTGGTGTTCCCATTGCCCGTAGTGTGTGTGTGTGTGTGCACGCGCACTGTGATGGATTAGCACCCTGCCTTGTTCCCCAAGTCGCATGGGATGAGCTACACGATCTGTATACAGGATAAAACGATATAAGATGATGATGAGTGAGTGTTGCAAAAAGGGCTCATAAATGAAAACTATCCCTGCTTTCAGCAAACCTGTCTTGAGGCAATTTATCCATAAGAGCTCAAACAATGCTCTCCTTATTTTTCCTGCACAAAGTTGTTCTCGACATCTTTGCGGGTTTCGTTTCTCACTATCGACAGAATGCCCTCGCGCTTACCTCTACCGGGAGGACGTCGATAAAGAGGCAGATGAACCAGCGTGACACCACCAGCGTCCACATGACGTTTTGTTCCATCATGACCTGCCAGACGGCTGGCACCTTCAGCTTCACCAGCTCTCCCAGCACCTCCTGGTCCGTCTTCAGGCCCAACATGGCTGGTGTGTAGTAATCTACGAGGTGCGAAGGTGGACAACATTGCTTGATTATGTTTCGCAGAGGCAAGAGGGATCAAGGAAAGAAAAAAAAATAAAGATTCAAATGTACAAAGGAATACAGATGAGATGGAGTGATAATCCCTGCTGCCTTTACACCACTAGGCTGATAAGAGGATTGACACTGTGAGAGTCTGGGAACGTATCAGATTTGACCTTCCATTTAAACAATAAACCTGTTCAAAGTGTGTGCAGGCTGTTACTGCGCGCTCAGCGTGAGAGACATGCGTCTCTCTCCCAGGGTGTGACTGGTGTCTAACAGGATTTGAACGGATCAGAATCATGTGACCTGACACTCAATTTATTAATAGCTCGGGAAACGAGATGAGGTGCTGAGAATAGCTCTGGACAGGGCACCTGAACACACTCGAAGGCATTTATAGCTCCAGCCAGAGATACAGTGAGTGTACAGTAACTCGACCATGCAGAAGAACAACAACTTGAGCACTGGAGTAATGGTGGTGCAGCGGTAGTTTGCATGTGCCGAGGGAAAGGCGTCATGTTTTAAATAGCGTCTTAGATGAGTGAAAGAGTGCCGTGTTGATATTTTGTCTGCAGACAGACAGCAGACAGACAGACAGTATAGCACGACAACCTGAAAGTGAAATAGACGTACATTATTATGCACCCAAAATATTAACCCTTGAATATCCTGACTAAGAACAAAGCCATCCATCCATGCATCCTCTGTAGAAACCTCTGTAGTCCAACTCGGGACTGTGGAGGCCGACGGTAATTACCATTGTATTTATTCACGCTTTTATGATCGTGGTAGGACATCCGGTCAAAAGAACAAAGCGGTGGAAATGTTTTGCTGCTTTCATTTCCTTGAGGTAATAATACCTACAAATACCAATCTTATTTTTAATAGTCCCCAGTATAGGCCTCTTCCAAAAGGTTGAGATGTTGCTCCATGGTAAATATATCAGTATATTTACAAATACCAAATTAAATACGACATTTTGTGTGGTGGCACAACAGGACAAATGTTTTTTTTGTTTGTTTGTTCTTTACAAAACAATTATATTTAAACACACAGTGTATTAATCTAATCTATAACTTTCACCGAAGTACAACCTCAACCGAACGGTAGAGATGGCTCAATCAGATTAGGTTCGACATATTGACAAAATGTGTTCTAAATTGGTGGGGTAAAATGCACCCTGCAACTAAAAAGGAAGGTACTTCTGCGTGTGATTTGGATGTTGTCCGCTCCTAAACGCATGCAGTCATTTTCTACAGGTATTTTTCCCATGGATTTTAGAATTTAAAAAATATATATTGTGATTTATAATAATATTTCATGACATGAAATTCTCCAAATTGTAATAGAAGTTATTGACTGCATCACCAGCTATACTGCAGCGAGACCTGCACTGGAGTGAACCTAAACCAAGAACATGAATGTATTAAAATGACCTAGTCAAAGGTCAGACCAGAATATTGTCACTAGACTCAAATTCTTAATTCAGTGTTCAGCAATTTTGATTTCGATGTGCAAAGCCAGTAAAGATATATCCCAGGAGACACTGCAGCCAGATGTGGTTCTGACAACCACTGGAGGTAAAGAGTCATGCAACGATATAAAAACATGTCCGTGCTCCGATTTTTATAAAGTATAATTCATGCATGAGCACAGCTAAACAATTAACAGTTCCTCCATTTTTTTTTTTGCATTTGACCTACCTTTTGAAAACTATTCACTTAATTATTACACACCCCATGTGTAATAAATAATATTAAATCATGCAAAACACATTATATGGTCAAAAGTATTTGGACAAATCTGTTAATTATTGAATTCAAGTGTTTCAATCAATCCCCAGTGAAGATCAGTCTTAATGCTTCAGCATACCAAAACAGCTTGGACAATGCTATGCTTCTAACTTTTTGGCAACAGTTTGGGGAAGGCCCTTTTCTATTCAACATGCCTGTGTCCCACTGAACAAAACAAGGACCATAAAGAGATGGTTTGATGAGTTCGGTGTGAAACTTGACCGGCCCTAACACAGACCCCTGACCTCAACCTCATCGGGCACCTTTGGGATGAACTAGAACTGAGATTGCAAGCCAGGCCTTCTCGTCCAACATAAGTGCCTGGCCTCATAAATGCTCTACAGAATGAATTGGTACGAGAAACAAAGCCTTCCAAGAAGAGTGTTATAGCTGCAAAATGTCATTGCAGGTTTGCCCAAATAATTTTGTCCCTATAGTGTATATGCAAATTGCACAAACCTGGAAGTATCCTGCCTAGCAGAGCCTCCATCAGCCAGAAGGACTTTTCTTCATTTTTGGTGATGATGAGGAGATAGCCAGCGATAAAGTTCATCCCCTGTAAGAGCAGGAATTATGATGGACTGAGACGCAGGAAGACAAATAAATGCATCATAACAGTAATCGCTGGATAGAAGGTGGATAGAACTTTAATGCTAAAAAAAGAAAACCCTTTCATTTAAAATGTATTGGAAAATTGTAGTTAGGTGGAACAGGAAGAAATCACACAGAGCAGGTACTTTGTGAATTCATTTGCATTGCAAATTGATGTCAGGTGCTGCACAAGTGCTGAGAGTCGACGCAAAACTTTGAGTGCGTGCGTCAGGACTTTGTCACACCTAGAAACCAGATGAGCGTGTTGCGACACAAGTCCCGTGCTCATACGCTGACTCAACGGCTTCACCCTGGAAACTGCATTAATCCTTCCCGTGTCTTTGTAAACACCCGAGCGCTTTAAAGATTAACTCGCACCTACAGTAACACTTCCTTGTTTACTCCATTGAGCAGGTCACTTCCTCATCGTGCAGCTGAAATCAGCAAAATAAAGAGAGATCAAAGTTTATTGTGGAGAATCTTTTACCTGACAATATCCCACTGCCTTGTTGTGGTGTCCGTACGCCAGCAGGACGTTATACAGGGGCTTCTGCAGGCACGGCTCAGACGTCTTCCTGAACTGCACGTTGTCTGGGAACGTCCTGTGCAAATCTGTGGACAGAACATGAGAAAGTGTGGGCTCGAGGACTAAAACTAGAAAACACTAGCTGTAGCATCATCTAAATATGCTAGCCAGCCATCAGCTGCAATTTAAAGAAATCCTATAATTCGAAACATCTGTCTCTAGGTTATTAAGGAGAAACATCCTGTTCTTAACAAGGCAGGAATAATGAGTGATGTTTTAGGTTTTAGGGGTTTTTGTTATCTATCCGTGAGTAGATTCACACTAATACACCCAAGTTGTCATACCTGTGCGGATGGTCTCCACCAGTCTTGGATCGTGTTCTGCCTGAAGGAGTGAATGGTAATAGCCTGGATAATTCTCCATCTGCTCCTGGGCGCCGCTCACCGTCATCCAGATCAAAGCTCGGTGTTCGTTCGGGATCCCTTTCCGTACATAACGCTTTACTGTAACGGAGCATAGACATGACACAAGGTCAGGATTAGTGTCAAAGATACAGTACAGTGTTGCCTCAGGATATGAATTTAATTCCCTTTCGGAAAGGAGTTTTTAAGGGTGAAAGTCCGTATTGCAAAACACATTTGCCCATAAGAAATAATGTAAACGCAGATGATCCGTTCCAGCCAACCAAAAATATCACCAATATTACTAATTTCCAGCCAGTGTTGGGTGTACCGCGTTACAAAATACAAAGTAACGTGTTAGAGTACTCGGATTACATTTTTGATGTAACAAGTAATCTAACGCATTAGGTCTGCCATTCAAGTACTCAGTTACTTTTTCAAAAATGTAATCCGTTATTCAGACAATTTATGTAATCCGTGAGCGTGAGTGTGTGTGAGAGAAAGTCGTCCTACAAGCCCCGCCCCCGATAACCCGCCCCCCCCCTTCTATTCCTGCTGTTATACCCCTCTCTCACCTATGCGCTTTGACTATTTGAGGATCGACGCATGGAAAGGTGGAAACCCAATCACAGCGTCGAAACTCGCGGTGAATCGTGATGCACCGTACGAAACCGCGTAGGTGAAAGAGGGTTATTAGTAGTTAACAGATTATGGGCCACACTGAAACAAAGGAGTTTCATTTCCTGCATTGGAAAAATACTCTAACTAGTTACTTTTATCAGAAAGTAATGCAGTAATGTAACAGATTACTTTTTGAAGACAGTAATTTTGTTACTTTAAAAAGTAACGTCCCCCAACACTGTTTCCAGCACAGTAATCATATTTTTGCATATAAAAACTATCAAAACATTTAGAAGTGTCATGTAAAATATGAAATAAATCGACATTAAATCTCATTTAACCATAATTTATGATTCCTCTTGGCACTGGCTGCTTTAAAAACCAAACCAAACGCGTGTCCCTTTTCTTCTTGTTTAAGGAACATCTGGTACAATTGGTGAAATATTACTGAGAAAACAAGTAGAACAATTTATATATATATATATATATATATATATATATATATATTTTATTTTTTTTTTTTAGACATGTCTAATTCCAGCCCGCCTTTTTAGGTCACTCCACCATCAGCAACAGCTACCCGCCAGGAAGGGCGTATCTTTTCAAACCGTCACTCACACATTGTACCACACTTGGAGGACGGCGCCATCCAACACCTTCCACTTGCATGAGCTCACGGTCGCTCATGATTGGCTAGAATCACTAAGACTGATGTGGAAGTGTAAATATGCGATATGATGATTAGTATCAGATCAGCATAGGCCTAACAAATACGACGGTGAGTCAAAAATGATCCACGCCCCAGTATATTAATAACTATATATAGTTCGAGACTCCTGTCTCCCCAGTCACTGCTGTACAGGAGTCAACATGTACAGAAAGTGAAAGTTTCTTAAGGAGAATCGTTAATTTAACACGGATTCATCACTACGAGTCTGAGAGTAAATGGCAGAGGATGGAATGGAAACATCCTCAATCTGCGACTGAGAAAAAGTTCAAAAGTCGACCATCAGCTGGAAAATTCATCAGTTTTCTGCGAGCACTCTCCCCTGAGAGAACACAGCCAATCTGCTCCCCTTAGCCTCCCGGCTACGGATGGCTGTAGCGTCACTGGGAAACCAAACACTGCAGGAGCTCCCAAGAACAGGAACTCGGCTGGGAGTTACAGTCCTGACCTCGCTCTGAGACATTTCCACATGTTTGCGCCATTAAAGGAGTTCCCGGGAGGCCAGCGCTCCAGACGTGAAGCAGACAGTCTAACATCAAGCGCACTAAAAAATTTCCACATGGATGGCGTAGTGTAGGAACAGGAGATTATATTGAGAAATAAAGAATGTTCTTACTCTCCTAAATGTGTTCTGTGCAATCAAAAGTCAAAAAGGTTTGACACCTCGTACAACCATGATTCCATTTCATGCTCAACCATTCGTCCTTGAGATATCACGCTAGCAAGAATCTTGGCGTGTCGGACAACAGCTCGGGGGTGGAGGTGTGATAAAGTCATTCTTTTCTAGATATACAGACACACCCGCACGTTCAGAAATGCAAACGTGGCCAAATCAGCTGCTGTAGACAGTAGAAACAGAAATGGACCACGACAGGTCACACTTTGATTTCAAACAATAGTTAAAAAAAAAAAAAAAAAAGCGTGTCGCATTATGAATTGTAAAACAGTTACGGCTGGCCATCATGGGGGTTTTTGGTGTCACATGTTCAGAAGAAAAAAAGTCTGCGATATCCCCGGTCTGGGTTCGACATCTGATGGTGCACAGTGATGCATTTTAGGAAAATCGTGTCATTTGTGTGGGTGTGTGGAACAATCCAGGACGAAAAAAGAAAAAGTTTTTTACCCTTTCTCTCAGGTGCATTTTTTACACCGTAGTGCTTTCGAGATGATCCAAGGCCGCCTCATAATAGACTAACGTTTTTATAGAGATGAATAATTAACGCCGCAGTTACACATCAACTACATAAATAACTAACCTTTCACTTCAGTGGAAAACAACACCGTGATGTTGTTCTGTTATAGTGGCTTGTGATTTGTGTGCAGTTTATTTACTTTTAATTTGAAACAAAATGCTTATATGTCTTGTTCAAACGCTTCCAATGAACTTGTTTTTTCACAGGCAGACGCCTTCTCTGGGAGATCGATGGACGACTGTAGCGGACCGCTGAACGTCATGAATGCTTTCTGTTATGTTATGGGTGAATATTACCGCGGTTAAACCTGCCGCACCGCTTTCAGCAAGGTCACTTTGCAGTTTGTGTACGTAAGCTTTGCAGTATATATTCAGCTCTAAATAAGTAAGTAAAAAAAAAGACAGCGCTCACCTTTAAGACTCCTCTCGACGCGGCTTTTCCCCTGCAGCAGCTTCGACCACTTGATTGACCTTTTGGTAAGAACAGCCAAATACTCGGACATGAACTCCTCGTAGGAATCGTAATCGAAGTCGTTAGCCCTCTCGAAGCCATACGGGTCCACGCTGTGGAGAGAGACGGGCTTCGATAATTATAAATCTAAATCTGGAGAAACATTAGCAGTAGGAATGTAAAAAGAGAATTTCTCATTTTTTATTAAAGTTTAATCAAACGACATAGTATGAAACATCCTCAATCTGCGACTGAGGAAAAAGTTAAAAAGTCCACCATCAGCTGGAAAATTCATCGATGCGGACAGTTCACTGGGATTCTCAAGAGCCAGAAGTATTGGAACATCATTAGGATAAAGGTTCAACAGTGAACAGCGCTCGTTACAGCGAGACATTTATTGACGAGCTGAAGACTAAACTTCGGATTAAATGCAGAGGACTGATATTCAAGTGTGTTGTGATCTCGCAGGACGATGGACGTCTGCACACTTCTGCCCACACTATCAACACTCTGCAAAAAACTTAGCTTCGAGGTGTTACAGCATCCTCGCTATAAGTCCTGATCTCACGCCATCGGCCTTTCAACTGTTTGATGTCCTGAAAGCAGAACTACGAGGATGAAGACTCACTCCTAATGAAGACGTGAAGACAGCGGTGCATTCGTAAAACAATTTTTTTACGCATTTGTCTTTTTGCTTCATGTTGCGTTTTAAGACAGAATGCGGACACTTTGGCTTAAACGCTTCTCGTCACGCGACACGGTATGGCTATAGCCCTTGGTCTGTTACGACTGCTTGTCTTTGCATACAGAAAGTCACAAATAAACCTGATGCAGCTCAAACCAAATCAATCCGGCCATTCCCCTCTGACCCCCATCAACAAGCCATTTCCACCCACAGAGCTGTCGATTCTGTACAGACTTTAGAGACTGACGCTTCTGAAATTCCCAGGACCATCTGGCATCAGCACAATTAGAGTCATAGAGATCAAACGGTTTCTTTCACCAGATCATGGACCTGTTTGTATCTGCATGATGATGTAAACTGTGCTACCGTCACGTGATTGGCTGATTAGATAAATACAGGTGTCTAATACAGGTGTTCACAGAGTGCATTATGTAAAGAATGCTGTAAATAATGAATAAAAATTAGCACATGCGTTACTGTAACGCAAGACACTGTCAATAAGTTAAAAAACACAGAGGAACACCATTCTCCATACATTGGAAGTTTTAATATAGGAGTAGAGGAGGATGATTTGTTCATGAAGTGACATTTTACATTTAAACTTTATCTATTCATCCATCCTTCTAGGAACTATCGTACAGTATTTATTCCTATTTTTACGACCATGGTGAGCCAGAAAAGACGTATGGACCCAGGATGTCCGGGGCGACAAACGGTGCTAACCACTAAGCCATCATGCCGGCATTTAAACTTTATACTAAGAATAAACTTTGTTTTTGATCAATTCATGAGTTAAAAACAAATAGACACAATAAATCTCACATTTTCTGTGTTATAATATTTTGTTCATTTAAGAAATAAGAAATTATGTTTTTAATAATATATATATATATATAAATTAAAAAATGTAATAGAAAAGAAATATAGAAATTATATATTTTTTTCAATTAAAAATGTAATTTCTTCTTATACACACACACACACACTAATATATACTATGTATTTTTTTTATATAATATATATTTTTTTCCTAAAACAGGAGATCCGACACTACAAACTAATAATTATATCTATATCTTATACCTTTAATAATATTTAAAAAAATTACTTAATATAATACTAGCAGAAGTACACAGGAAGAGAGTTTGTAGAAAAAGCTGATCAGCTTTAATGTAATCAGTGATGATAATAATAATTAATAATAATAATAATAATAATAATAATAATATTTCAGGTTGTAGCCCAAGTACACGTCTGCCTGACTTTCTGCACTGGAGAACTCTCTGACTCACTTATTAATACAAAGAAAAAACTTTTTATAAGGTTGAGTATTTTACGCCTTGTTTACATCAAATTGTACTTCTTTCATCGTCAGCCAAATACACTCCCTGTTCGGTAATTGGCGAGTCAATCACAGATGGGAAATGAAAAATGTAGACCAGATAAAGATGAAGTTTTGCCCTCAAACGAATCCAGCGTGTTAAAATTCACTTCAGTGATGTAACTTCAGCAAAAGTGAAAATGTGAACTAATCCCAGTAAAAATATTCAGTTCAGCTTTTCTAATTAATATTCATCGATGCAGGCGTGTGTTTACACTGGAGACAGTAGCGCATTATTGGCTTATTTTAGAGTAGATTATTAAATCAGGCACATAACATCATCGCCTTTACACAACACTTTGATTTCACTTATGGTGCAGGTTAAACTTTATTTAAGGCAGATATCTAAATGTGGCAAAAGTTTAATTAAATTCTGTTCAGCGGTCGATTTAAGACACAGACATGAAGACAGAAAATCTGTGACTGGTTTCGAGGCCTTTCATGTATGAAACATAAAGGTATCATATTATCTGAACCAATGTACAGACAAAACCTTTATTAATAACACATTTCTGTCTGTCTGTCTGTCTAAATCCAGTCAGATTCTGTCACAGATTCACACAAAACTGGCGGGACAGAATTGAACGAAACCTCTGAAGTAACTTTGGTAACTGCCTGAAGTTAAACCTGCGCCACGAATGAAATCGAACGGTTGAGTTTACTGCGCATGCGTAAGAATTGTGTGCGCGACTTAAAGTCGAACGCCTGACAGAATGGACTGAAACTTTTGCAGTCATGTGACTTAGAGACATCTGCCTGAGGTTTAACCTGCACCATCAGTGAAATCAAAGTAATAAAAAAAAGCACAGCTACTTTATATTTATATATATATAAAATATACACACACACACATATATATAGATATATATATATATATATATTTTTTTTTTTTTTTTTTTAAAGAATGTACTGAGAGGTTTGAGAGATATATAATAAAGAGACAGAGGTAGAGACAGGCGTGTGTGAGATGCGGGACTGTACCTGGACACTCTCTCCCTGGCTGTACTCGGGACGTTGATGCGGTGCTGCGGCTGCTGCTGCGCGCCGTTTGCCTTCTCCATTGCGCGCGCGCTTCACCCGCAGCTTTCCACGCAAAGCTCTCCCGCCTTCATATCAAACCCGAAGCTCATCCCCAAAACGCACTCAACTCAACTCCACAGCCACAGCTTTTACTCCCGTCTCCTCACCTCCATGTCCCGGTGAAGAAGTCCAGTGCGCGGGCAGAAGTTTATTACCGCAGGCAGGAATCACGCACTAACACGCATAAGCACGCTCGCAGTGTTCTCCCGACATTCGCTTTGCCAGGAGCTTAATTTATCAGTTCCACTGTACACACACACACACACACACCCTTAAACACACCAACCAGCGTCCATGAACCTGTCCTGTCCCGAGAAACAGAGATAACACTCCTGTTCATTCCTCACCGCGGTTCTTCTCCTCTTTCTCTAAACATCCGCTTTCACACACACACACACACACACACACACACACAGCTCTGTTTGCGGGATCTCTCCCAGCGCCACGCTTAATCAATTTGTTTCGCCTGCTCAAGGGCAGACGTCAATCAAACAGCGGGGGCGGAGCTCTAAGCCACGCCCTCCTGCTCCCCGGAAGCCGTTGTATGGGCACACAGCGCCCTCAGCGGGCTCTATGGGCAGGCTGTTGTTTTGCTCACGTGCGACTCAGATCTGGCGGTTTCTCTCCCCCCCCCTTTTCATAAACAGTGTGAACAGCACAATGCAGATTTTTTTGTATTTTCTGATTCAATACATCAGATACACGTCTAAAAACGGTTTAGAGGCAAAATATAAACAAACCAAGGAAGTTCAATTCAATTCCATTTTATTTCCATCCTCCCGAGACCCAAATGTCCTTATATGAGGACATGACATTTTCTCCCAACTACATTGTCTATACACAGTATGTCCTTGTACGATCCTCATCTAAGGACCATTAGGTCTAATTCTTATGACAAACTTCTTCCTGAAGAAACAGTGAGGAGAAAGTGCAGTCTGCACACCGGTAAAGTGCGGGTCTCAGGAGGATATAGCGCTTTTAACAATGGTCATTGTTGCAAAGCAGCTTTACAGAAGCAAAAGAAAATTAGGGAAATGAATACGACATGGTGGTCGGCACCGTAGCTAAGTGGTTTGCACTAGACCTCCAGGGTCTTGGTTCGATTCCCACCTGTTTGTATTTTCTCCTCGTGCTAGATGGCTTTCCTCCAGGTACTCTGGTTTCCTCACACAGTACAAAGACATACAGATCAGGCTAGTAGGTGTTCCCAAATTTCCCATAGTGTGGTGTGTAGATTGGCAACCTGTCCAGGAAGTACCCCGCCTCTAAGTCTCCTGGGATAGGCTCCAGGCCCTCCACGACTCTGGATATACAGGATAAAGCGGTATAGATGATGAATAAGTGAGCCCTTTAACAATCGCCACTGTCTTAAAAGCAGCTTTACAGAACCAAAAGAAAATTAAGGAAATCACTACGCAATGTGTGACATAAGGTGTATAAATCAAAACTATCAGTTTGTTCCTCATGAGCAAGCTGAGACAATGGTGGCAAGGAAAAAACTCCCTGAGATGGCAATAAGAAGAAACCTTGAGAAGATCCAGACTCAACAGGGAACCCATCCTCATTTGGGTGACATCAGATAGCAGGGATTGATCTACAGTCGTACTGTGTGTTAATGGAGAAAAAGTGTCTAAGTTAACATATAGTCCACTTTCGTTATTGGAGGCTCAGGTACGAAACTGTTTGTGGGAATTTCAGTTCTGAACTATTGAGTGATTGCAGTCACAAGTCCCCAGAGAACAGCTGTCTGCATCAGCTGAGGCCAGAATCATCTTCATGGTAAAGTGGAACTGGAACACACATCCCAAGCAGACACACGGGGCCTCCATACGACGAGATCTCCAACCAGAAGCGGGGCACCTGGATGAGTCAGGCAGGTCCAGAGGGCAGAGGGGGTCTGGATCACTGGCCGCTCAGGAACATTGCGTGTAGCTTGACAGAAATAGACTGGGAAAGAGAAAGAGAGAAGAGAGAGTGAATAGAAATGAAGAAAAGAGAAGAGAAATAGCAGTTTGGTATGAAGTAGCCGAATAATGTGCCCTTTTAGTAAATCCGTCATTGGTCACAAATACCTTAAAGCACAGCAAAATTCCTTCATCACATATCCCTGGGATCAGAGAACAGGGTTAGCCACGATACATCAGTCCTGGAGTGCTGTAGGCTTGTAAGCTGGGGCTTCCCACCAACCTTCCCATCAGTATCTCAGTGCATTAAACCTCTGAGCTACCACTGCCCAAGCTACCAGTGCCTTTTTACAGTATGCATAAACACACATCATATTGAAGCACATATACTTTGGGTCAGTTAAGAAGTGTTAGACTAATGGTAGATATAATGCCATATTTAAAACAGTATTTACAACCTAAAAAAGAAAAAAAAAATCAGATTCAGTCAGTAGATCTGATACGGGCCACGTTCAGCTGCGGTGTGATCGTTGCCCATATAACTACATCACTACATCAGCGTTCACATTACAAACAGGAAACTAATCATTCTAAAATTCCAAAGATTAATGAGTGTACAATCCAAATATTGCAATATTACACACACACGTACAAGAGCTTAGGTTGAAGTCATTTCGGGAAACATTACCTGATTATACAAGTAATACTCCATACTGTACTTCATTTGTGTTATTTAACATTTAATTTCTACAATATCTCTGTAGATGAACAAAGTATAATATGTAACATGCCCAATGTACAGTATAATGTATAAAGATTTGTAAAAAAAAAAAAAAAAAAACAAGACACCTGCATTTGAACCTACAAACTGCAGCTGTCATTAATAATAATAATAATAATAATAATAATAATAATAATAATAATAATAATAACAAAAGTAAAAGTAATATAATTTCAGACTCCATGTTCCTGAACTCCAGATTAAGAACCATTTTTCTCACCATAGTAACTTAAATACATATTTTGGTGATGGATGAGACCAAGTCAAATCCCACGGCCTGACGTGACCAGATACTTTAGTTCTCAGAATGACTGTTATTAGTTACATAATCATATCTTTAAATGTATACTATTGTAGATTTGTATGTTACATGCCCACATCTTGTCATTAATGTTATTTCCATGTGTATGATGAGCCTGGTGTACGCAAGCTGTGTTTCCGACCACGCACTATTCTCTTCCTCTTCTCATCACTCTGCTGTTGTGGAAACAGGCTCAAAGTGGATTAGTGTCATAATCCATTAGTCCAGATGAATTCTGGATATTCCCTAGCATGTTCATTTCACATTCTAAATATCATGAGGAAAAAATTACATTATATCATTAGAGCTGGATGTACAGTAGGTTATTATTAGGTTATGCCTAAATATCACGGTTTAGACAGAGTTTAATGATTTGAGGAAGTTTTCTGCAGTTATTAAAATTCTGGTGGCTTAGTGATTATAATTTAAATGACATGTTCAGTGTGCATAGGTAGCTAAATTCTTTAATGCTGGTTATTTAATAAGAATTAATTTTCGAGTACTTAAGATTTTAGGTTACACTTAACAATTGAGTGTCAGGTGTACATTCCTCATGGCCTCTTGGAATTTAACACTTCAGTGCAAAAAGACATTTTTTTTTTTTTTACAGTTTACAGTTCACACAAGTCTGACAAAATGTGCTCCTGGAGATAAGGCTTTTCCAATTAAATAGAATCCGGGTCAGTTTCCAAGAAAGAGCTTGCATCTAATTCTAGACTAAAATAGGATTCAAGCATTGAATCACTGAAAGCATTGAAAAATGCAGTGAACATTAACTAAATTATGACCTATATAATCGAGGAATATGTTATATATTTTTGATTCTTCAAATTAGCCACCTTTTGCATTGGTATTTTCTCAGTCAGTCTCATGAGGCAGTCACCAGGAGTGGCTTTCCAATAATCTTGAAAGAGTTGAGTACTTCTTGTCTGCTTTTACTTCACTGTCCACTCCAACTCATCCCAAAACATGGCACCTGGATTAAGATCGTGTGATTGTGGACGTCATCTGATGCAACACTCCATCATTCTCCTTCTTGGACAAATAGCTCTTAATTGTTTGGGGCCATTAAGTGCAAATCAGTTGGGATGGCATGTTGCTGAAAAATGATGTTTTTTGCAAAAAGTGTTTCCAATGTTTTTCTAACCACTAGTGTCGAGAGCAAATCACGTCCACATCATCAGACCTCCTCCTCCTCCTTGCTTTACAGTTTACACATTCAGATACCGTCTGATCAGCCTATCTACATTCAACAAAGACACGGCGGTTAGAACCAAAAATCTCACATTTGGATTCATCAGAACAAAGGACAGTTTTTTCGCCGATTCAATGCCATACTTGTGTTTCTTGGCCCAAGCAGGTCTCTTCTGCTTGTTGTTCTTCATGAGTAATGAGTTTCTTTGTTTTCTTTGTTTCACACTCCCCTCTGGACAGTGCATGTTGAAATATGTCTGCCACTTGAACTTTGAGAAGCATTTATGTAAGGCTGGTTATTCTAATAAACTTCTCCTCTGCAGCAAAGGTAGCTCTTGGACTTTCTTTCCTGGTGTGGTCCTCGTGAGAGGTTTTGGTCACTGTACTTGGCACACATTCAAAGCTCTTGAATGAAATTTCGGAATTTCTGAAAATTTCGGATTGACTGACCTTCATTTCTTATATTTATTTCTGGCACCAACCCGGAAGCAGATCCTTTATATGAATCAAAAGAAAATTATATTTAATTTTTCTAATTGGAAAATTGGGTTGGTTTGAAATAACATGCTCAGGCCAGTGATAATGTCAGCTGAATTTGAGTTCAGTGACCATACGACTTGACTAAATACGCTTTTGCTGAAATCCCATTGAAAATGACAGGGTTATTTTTAGGTATCTCGCTGTACAATACTGGGCCAGGTGTGTTTCAACAAACAGTTCTTTCATTAATCACATAACGAGCAAACAGACCGATGTACAGTAGTCTAATCTTGTTGTTTTATATATATATATATACACAGTATATACACCCATAATAAACGCACCATAGAAACATGCATTAATCCCCAGATGATTCTACATTCACAGACGTATCTGCTATAGACAATGATATACGTAGATAAAAGCTTGTTTTTCCTTTGAAGAGTTATACCACTCCCTTGTGATTCGGGTGTGTTGCTCATATTACAGAACCTCCCACTGGAATTTCCATGACCTCACTTTATTTGCTATGCATCATTAAGTACAATAGCTTAGGTCAAAGCTCTAAACTGCTTTTTAGTGTTAAGAAACGCATTACACAGTAAGAAACGCGCAGGCAGGTGGAGCAGGGTGGTTACAATACCCTCCACAAATATTGGGACAGCAAAAGCAGGAAAATACACAGCCACGATGTCGAAAGCTCAGCTTCCCCTGTTTATCTTTAAATGCATTCATATTTAGTGTATATTGCATATTATCATCAAATAGAAATAAAAAATGCACCAATGTATTACATCAGCATAAGTTAAAGGTGACATTCACAATGTTTTTATATATAACATAACTTAGATGGTTCCCTCCATATGCATTATACTATAACATTGATAAAATACACCCGATATAATATAACAGATACTGTATGAGAAATAAACAGAAACACAAAATATTCACCTCCTGTTTTCTATTGAGTCACAAGTACAAGGTTCATAAACTCACAGGTCAACGTTCACCGTCCTTTCCTCGTCCAAAGCAAAATAGTGTATTTTTTAACGGTCTCTCACAGACAGAAAAATGCTACGGTTGGACCACTACATCACTGTTTGTGGACACTTGGCCAACATTCCCATACATGCTTTTTAAAATGTTCTCCGTGATTTAGTCAAAGCTCAGTTGATCTGGAAAGGCTTTTCACCAGATTTCGTGTGTTCATTGTGCTACAGAAGCGATCAGGCACTAATGCCTTGTAAAAAAAACTCTGGGATGCAGATGGTGTTCCAGTTCACAACCAAGGTGTTCAGTCGGGTGGAGGTAAAGGTTCACATTTGAGTTCTTCCACTCCATCCTTGTCTTCATGGTGCTCGCTTTGTGAACCGAGGTATTATTATGTCTCATCGTCTATACCGCTTCATTCTGTGTACAGGGCCTCGGGTGGCCTGGAGTCTATCCCAAGAGATACAAGGAGGCGGGGTGCAAATCCATCATGGTACTCACATTGGACTGTGGGAGGAAACCGGAGTACCCTGAGGAAACCCACCAAGTATGGGGAGAATATGCATGCAAACTCTTGCACACAGAGGCGGGAATCGAACCTGGAGCCTGAAGGTGAAGGTGACGGTGCCAACCACTAAGTCACCTTGCCACCGTCTTAGCTCCTGTGAAGTGAAATCACAATTTAACAGCATATGAAGAAAATCAATACCATTATATGCTTCCAACTTGTGGCAACAGTTTGGGGGAAGAAGCGCATACGTTCAACATTCAACATCAACATTCTTCTGGTTTTATAGTCTGCTATCGGAAATAAAAGTTTGTAGAAATAGTTAAAAGGTTAAAGCTAAAAATAAGCTGTTCAGCTTTAAGTTAATCAATAGTATTATTGTTTCAGGTCGAAGCCCACCTACATGTCTTTATGTAGCATCCCGATTTCAGAACATATGAGACAAATCATTCAATACTTTAGAATCTCCTAAATTCTTGACTGAAGTCGACTAATAAATGAGCAGTTCATAAATGCTGAATGCATATTGAGGGTTCCGAAGTTGAAAGTGTCAGTGAACCTGAGAGTCTTGGGTATATACGTTCCTGTCGCTGTGTGATCACTATAATTAAATCTTGAGTATTTTGGGCACTGTTTTGTTGATGGAAGATTCTGACTATCCTTCATCATTTGTGAAATTTGTCTGTTCGATGTCTTCTGGCTGCATGAGTATCCTAAGGGATAACGTATGTCTTGCTCGGTGCCACTGCTAGCGTGAGTTGGTGAATCGTGGCAGGCTTTTCCTGTGCATAAGGATGTACATTGAGATGTGTGTTGTGCCGTACGATTGTCACAGTACTCAAGCATTGGTTTTGTTGGAGTGAGTAGAAGAAGACATAGGTTCCAGACTCTTACTGTGGGTTCTCCTGGGTTTACCTACCACCACTTCTGATGGAAGACAGTTGTTGCAAGCCCTGCTCTTCTCTGGTGAATATGATCCACTGGATTTTTGTAAGATCGGAGACGCATGATGGTCTATTGGATCTAACTTAGGACCTTTGATGGACTTTGATAAATCTTTATCATTGTATCTTAGTATCTGAGTTTTGTGACAATCATCTAGTGACTTGGGTGGTGAATCCTGATGAGTATATTGTGCCATCTCTGCTGTACCATTCTGAAGGATCTCGTGGTGCCACTCAAAGCCACAGGCCAATGGCTTCATGGTTTGTAATCCTGCCTGGTCAAAGAATCTGCACATCTGCACCTTTTTTTTTTTACAAGGTTGTAGTGCCAGTAAATGCTGGTTTTGGTGGTAATGTTTGAAACTCACCTTTGTTGTATAGGCTAGTTCCCAAATATCAGGGAGTGGTAAGACTGTGGCTAGATTCCACTTCTGTGGGTTCTCTATCACTCGAAGTCCAGACTCAGACTCAAATTGGGAGTCCACCAACAAAGCACTTACGGGAATCATATTTACTCTTCCAAACCTCACTGTCTGCTGAGGCAGAGGTAAACCGAGACTGCTTGGAGCAAGGTTTCGGTCAGCCCCGAGCAGTGAGCCCTTTAATATTGCTAAAGAACTTTTCTGTTCAAGACTTCTGCTGTGTGTCTTGGAGCTGGTATATTTACCTGGCACCTGTCTCTCTTGCTTGCCAATAAGGAATAAAGTTTGCACTTTCCTTTGTTTGCTCACTTTCTTCATTCCAATTGAGTTAGACTGATGAGCACAGTCTTGCTTCTTATATTCAGTTAAATGGATTCGTTTTTGCAGGGTGGACAGAACCTCAAGCCTCTTCATCACATCAGACAAAACAGAAACCTTGTTAATTTGTCTGACCAAGTCTCCAGGTTTAGGCTTGTGATTATCATGTTGCTTAACGGTTGCAAACTTGGCAATCAACTCTCGAACCCTGAACCCACTTCCTTTAACCTCTTGTCCTGTATCACTAATGGGTTGGTCCAAATTGTGGACTGTTCTTATGTTCTTAAGAGCCCACTGCACAGCTGGCTTTGGACTGGCTAACAACAACTTGGACCGGAGAAGCTGGAAGGTGGTAGGTTTCTCCGTATTCCTACTCATGGTGATGTTTTCCAACTGATTTTTCCAGGTATCCGGACACTGCTCAGGTATCTCCTGAGTTACGTACTGCAGTAGAGTTTCTAGGACCACCGGAATGGTTGAGCGTTCCAGGATTAGCTGTTTAAGTGTTCTTCTATTTATTGCTATGGTGCTGTGTGGGGCAATGACTTCTTGAGGCCTTTCCTGTTCTTCTCTGTATGAAATAAAAGAGTCCTTCAGAAATCCTCAATAGACTATCTGTAATGCTTTTTTTTTTTTTTTGTAAAAACAAGGGAGGAACAGGGATTTGGTTACTCTCAAGCATTGGACGCTCTGCTGTATAGCTGCTTTGTGCATCGCAGATGAATAAAGGTTAGGTTTAAAGCAGGGACATAACAGGGCTAGAGAAGATTTAGAGGGGGGAAGTTTCACACTACATCATTTTAGACATTCTGAAGGAAATATTCAAAACTTTGTGTAATATCAGATCAAATTTGCCCAAACAAAATCAGATCATGTAGTGTGAAAGTTTAGAGGATACTGTTGGCGTAGTTGCAAGATATTTCAATCATCAAGAATCTAATTCTGGTAAAAAAGCAAATTCTTCCAAAGGTTTTTAGGTGTTTTAATTGACATAATATACATGCACCAAAACATGCAGAGTACTTTATACTATAATTTGACCAGACCTTAATTGGCAAACCCTCTGGCCAAACTATATAAAAGTCATTTTGGAGCAAACAACAACATCTTTTGTGCGTTTTTTCTTTTTTTTTTTTGCAAGTTACACATACTTTGTCATTGAAACAGCAAAAATATGGGATCGATAATAATTTGTTCATCATCTTGATAGAAATTTGCAGTTCTTCTGATTATACCACATCCTTGACTTAATACTTGATTTAATTTACAGTACAAGTCTGGTAAGTGACAAAGGATGTCAGGGAGTAATAAATAGAATGCTGAGAAGAGGTACAGGAGGGGTGTGTAGCTGTGCAGCTCATGAACCATGTGAACTTCCTGCGTGAACAGGGAGGTGCGATGCAGAGTGTTATTTCTCTATATACTTTTCTACAGCTGCCATGTTGTACAGTTTGGCTCCAAGCTCTTCCAGCTTCTCCCTCTTGTCCAGGTTTTGGTACAGTCCCGAAGGCACTTGGGTCAGTCCATGAAGCAGGCCGTAGAGACAGCCAGCGATCAGACCTGTACCGCTGCTCTCTCCTGGAACAGTGCGGTCAAGATTGAATTATTTATAGGTGCATAATTGTATTTCTCTACCACCTTTATATCCTGTACATACAGTAGGTACATACATAAAAGCTGTGGTGATTAATTACGTTTGGGTTAATATCGAAACTTTACCTCCGTGAAACATGGCCCGCCTGCACAACTCGCCCCAGTCTGAGCCTGCAGCCAGGAGAGCATCGTAGGCGATCATAGGTGCATCGTGGCCCCTGTGCCCTCCTCGGCCTTCTGAGCTCCAGCTCTTATACACCTGAAAGAGAGACAGAGATGCAGAATACTTCCTGACAACTAATTATATTACATGTAATGCTGGTTATTTTACTAACAGTAAGCAAAACAGTAGGTCTAATCTGAAAGGGGCGTTCGAGTCAAACAGGGATTTCGATTGTGCAGAATAACTATGATGGTAGAAACTCCTTTTATTTTTTTATCGACTTGGTTCACTAGCGCGTGAATACCAGCAAAAGTATTCACGCGAAATTTTCTCGGTACACCGGCTCCCTGATCGGACTGGATGTTTCACATCTGAAACGCTGGCCTCCCAGGAACTCCTTCAATCCCCCAAACATGTGGAAATGGCTAGGACTGAGGTCAGGACTGTGCAGGTGATATGACGGTAACTCCCTGTTGGTTCCTGTAATGTGCAAGTGGTGTGTACTGTACAGTTATGCATCAATTTTCAAGGAACACACGATTCATACGCTGAATTTTTGTAAATGACTAAGGAGGCTTCTTAAAAATGTTTGCATGCTCAAAGTCAAGTGCGTCTTTTGTTACTTTGTAAATCGATTAATCATAGTTAGATGTTCATTTCATTTATTCATCTCATAACTGTTTTTTTTTTTTCCTGGTCCTTGTGTGGAGTCATTGTGGATCTCAGGAACAATAAACCCAGAGTGGGGAATATACGCCCGGCATGGCTTGTCCAGCCTTTACATAGACAGTAACCTGAGCTCAGGGTCAAACTTGGAGCTAAAAGGCAGTAACAGTACTCGCTGCACCACGACGCCACACCCACTGCTTCCAGAAGTGTGATCATTGTGTACAATTGCTATGTACAGCTTTTTGTTTTCCAGTGGCTTTGCCCATGTGTGTGGTGTGTGTGTGTGTGTGTGTGTGTGGACTAAATCACAATTGTTCAATACACCTACATAAAACCGGTTTATATATTACGTTTATTAAATTAAATAAACTGGATGGACCAACCTGACAGATCCCACGCCACCCATTTGTCAATTCCAACTTTGGATACCTAAAAGCATGTGCTTGTAGATTCAATGATAAATGGTGGATAAAAAGATTGTGAATTAAAGAAAATAAGGATGCAGTTAAAAATAATTAGGTCTAACCTTATCTGTCATATCTGCATCATATGAATCCGGGAAAAGAGGCTTGTTTTGTCCGTCCTCCTCGATCTCCCTCTCCTGTAGATAGAACTGCCACTTGGCTTCAAAGTAAAACCATTTCTCCTGGTACTCTGAAAACGGAGGTTATTCAGAGAGACAGCAGGGTTTAGGAACGTTGCTTCCTATAGGATTACACAGTGTCAACAAAATATGATCACTCTGCAGGGGGGACTTCTAATGTCCACTTTAATAGGAACACCTGCACTTTTTTCAGCATTAATTCACACAGAGATCCGAACGGAAATATCATTAACGCATCGCACAACATGCTGAACCTGTTCTAATAGCAGACTGTAGCATGCAAAGGCATTCCTATTAAAGTGGCCAGTATAAGACTTCCAAAAATATGCATACTCTTACATACCTTAAGAGCCTTATGCATAACAGGATATATACTTTAAATATATATTGTGTGCACATTTTATTCTGGGGCTCTTCACCTGCCATGTGGCGTATAGTCTTCCTGCAGTATTCTTCAGCTTTGGGGATCACCTGCATGAGGTCACGGCCCCAGGTCACCACCTGCTTGCCTTGGATTGCATACGAGGCGAACAAGGCAGTGCAGAGAGATCCCAAAAAGCCTGCACATGAAAGGAGTGTTGTTGCTTTCATTGTTCGGTTCTGTTCAGTTCTAAACCTCATTAAGAGTGGATTTGTATTCATGTCATTGTGGTAAATGATCCACTAAAGCATCCAGTCGTTAATGAGGGTATCAATAATAATCCATAAATAATAAGTCCATTAATGATTAAAATTCATGACCGTCAGACAATAATGCGGAACAGTAGGGAGAGGAATCACCAGGGAACAGTTACAATACGATATTATTATATTACACAGTGTTATATTTTTTATACGATATATTATACGATTTGCTTTGCTAATCTGTATCACGATTTTATTAGTATCCTGATTTTATATATACACAATTCTTTAAAAAAATCATTTGCTCCTACCACACAGTTCAGAGTGCACCACCTGTAGGATGATAGAGGGACTGCAACATTTTACCACTCCAAATGTAAACATACATAAATTTTTAATGTATATTCTTTTTAAAAATCGATTTTTGGAGACAGTATGGTGATATATGAATTGCCCCACACACAAAAAAAAAAAGATACGTAAATGAATCGTCCCCCCCATCTATGTTGAACAATGTGTGTTTGAATCACTGAACAGTAAGCTTTCAAAATATTATAGGAGAAATTCCAGTTATTTGTCAGTGTAATTTTTTAAAAACTAAAATAAACCTTATATATTTTCTGAACAGTGGTGGCTCAGGTGGTTGAGTTTCTGAATTGCTGATCAGAGGGTCACGGGTTCGAGTCCCACTACTACTGGGTATTAACCCTATTCCTCATTCAACCCAGTCACTGCGTGCAGTGCCGATCCCAGGCGTGGTTAGAAAACGGGAGGGTTGGGACAGGAACGGCATCCATCGTAAAACCTGTTCCAGATATTGAGGATCAAATGATCCGATGTGGCTACACCTAGAATGAGATGGACAAAGCCAAAGCAAATAACAACAGCAGCAGCTTATATTTCTACTGTAATACAAGGAAATGTGATTTATACTCCCAACTGTGCAAACCAGCAGTATTGTTCAAACTGATCATGATTAAGAGTTACAGATTTTCAAGTTTTGTAAAAAATAAAAATAAAAAATAAAAACATTTTAAGCAGTTGACTGCTTAAAAGCACTGACTGATTAAAAGCAGCGACTTGGAGCAGACGTTGCTTAGTAACAAACCAAACAGAACATAAGAAGTAAGATGGCACGGGGAGGTGGTGAGCTCAATCTTCCCAGAATCCATTTTGTAACATTCTGTAAAGATTGTGAAATTCTCATGACATTCCAAAATACAGTCGTGGCCAAAGGTTTTGAGAATGACACGAATATTCATTTTCACAAAGCCTGCTGCTTCAGTGTTTTTAGATTTTTATTTTTTTTTGTCAGATGTAGGAAGATCTGAGAAGCAACTCCACACATGAATGGTCTCAGGATGCTTTCCTGAGATCAGGCATGACACGGGACTGATGGTTGCGCTCATGGTATCCCATGGTTCAGGTTTAAGATCTACTCTCAGCTTGGTGGCAACAAGACAGTGGTGCTTGGTGTCCAAAGACAATGGGTTTTAGGTGTTCCATGATACAGGATGATGGGTCCTGATCTTAACCTAAATATTTTACGGGATTAAAGATGGCAGGATTATCTATAACTTGGCTTATGCATTGCTGCGAATGAATCTTCAGCTAAAAAAAAAACAGGATGAAGTCAAGTTCCATTCCTGCTCTTCTCTAGACAAGCTTTTTTTTCCAAATGTCCCCAAACAATCGGAGAGAAAATGATTTTTCTCCAGTCCTCAGCGGTCTACTTTTTGCAGAATATCAGTCTGTCTCTGATGTTTTTTTTCCTCGAGAGAAGTGGCTTCTTTGCTTCCCTTCTTGAAATGTAGGAAAGTGAGCGCTACCATCGGTCCTGTGTCATACCAACAGTAAAGCATCCTGAGACTATTCACGTGTCGAGTTGCTTCTCAGCCAAAGGAGCTCACTCACTCACAATTTTGCCTAAGAACACAGCCATGAATAAATGGTACAAAATAGGATCCCCTGAGAGCAACTTCTTCCAACCATGAAAGAACAGTTTGGTGATGAACAATGCCTTTTCCAGCATGATGGAGCTCCTTGTAATAAGGCAAACGTGATAACTAAGTGGCTGGGGGGGGGAACAAAACCTCAAAATTTTGGATGATCAGGAAACTCCCCAGATCTTAATCCCATTGAGAACATGTGGTCAATTCTCAAGAGGCAGGTTGACAAACAAAAACCCACAAACTCCAGGCTTTGATTATGCAAGAATGGGCATCCATCAGTCAGGATGTGGCACTGAGGTTGATTGACAGCATGCCAGGAAGAATTGCATTGTCTTGAAAAAGGTGGTCAATATTGACTCTTTGAATAAACTTAATGTAATTGTCGATTGACAATTGACAATTAAAGTCTTTGACACTTATGAAATGCTTATAATTACTATACTTCAGTAACATCGTAGTAACTCCTTAGTAACATCTGACAAAAAGATGTAAAAACACTGAAGAAGCAGTGGCGACCGTTGTATGATGATAAAATGTCTTAAAGACTTTATTCTGTGTTGCACTGCACATTGGATATATTCTGAAAGCGTTGAGGGGTTCCAGTCATGTGGGAGCACTGAAGAAGATTAAACCATGTGATACCTATGGGGTGGTTGTGGGTCATCCGGCCTATTTCGATGCTCACTTCCACCAGGGTGTCCAGTCTTTCAGGCTGCCAGTAGCGCATGCCTACACACATAGCCTTCGTGGCGGCTCCAAAACCAGAACCTGTTAGTATTGTCATAACAGATGGTAATAAATACACACAGAGAAATAAGCAGATCTGGTACAGAACTGGATGGATCTCTGTAACGGAATACCTTTTTCATTAAACGGCGTGTGCCAGGCCAGCAGGTAGTTGTAGGGTTTGAGGTAAGAACAAGATTCCACTGTGCTGGGGTCGGGAGTACGACCTTGAAGGGACACCATGGCTGCTGCGTAGAGCCGCACAACCTCCCTGTACAAGTCTTCCAGACACCAGTAATCTTTTGCGAAACAGTACAATCCAGTTACAGTATACAGTGACATATCCCCTTCATTTTTGCCAAATGATGTCAAACATCAGGACACTGAACACTGTGATAGTGTTATCATGCTTGGCATTCCAGGCAACTGAGTAGTAGTGTTTCAGGCTAAATTTAGCTGTGTGTGTGTGACACAGTAGGGGGGGGGGGGGGTACTTTTCAGGCATTAGTGAGGCTCATGAGTAGCCACGCACCCTCTATTCTGGCTGTCCACGTCTCTAAATCAGAGCTCATATATAGCTCGAGCAGGCTCAGGCTTAGGCATTATTAAAGGGCTTATTATGCAGTTAACCTCTTGCCCTTAACCAGACTCAAAGCAAGCTAGAGTCTGCTGATTTTTCTCAGTAGGATTGAAATTTGAATAAGCAGAGACCTATTCCATGACTCCATGTTCTCATTCCTGGGAGGAGAACCGCAGAACCCTTAGACCCACCAATGACCAACATTGTCCCTCAACTTGGTGGCAACAAGACAATGGTGCTTGGTATCCAACGACAATGGGTTGTAGCTGTTCCATGATACTGGATGATGGGTTCTGATCTTAACCTCAATGTTTTAAGGGATTAAAGATGGCAGGATTATCTCTAACTTGGCTTACGCATTGCTGCAAATGAACCTACAGCCGAAAAGAACAGGATGAAGTCAAGTTCCATTCCTGTACTTATGAGCACACAGAGATAACAGGGCATGTGTCACTGTTGTGAATACACATTTATGAATCTCATCAACTGTTTATGAGATCAAGTGTCGGCCTCCATCATCGTCACCAGGGATAATGATGGGTATGTGCGATAGAAAGATTATTCCGAGACGTGTTATACACATATGTCAAAACTAGAGACACAATCCCAGACGCCCCTGACTACCACTGATCTCCCACACGTTTAGCCACTTTATTTCATCTTCATTCTTATTCTGAAATGAAAACCAAGCAGTTTTGGTAATCTTAAAATGAATGAGAGGATCAAGATTGGATTTTCTCATTTCTCATTTTCTCAACCCAAATCAAATTAACTCACGATACATTTTCTAATGGGAAATGTTTAGTAGAAAAAACAACAAGGCTAAAGTCAGATTAACCTTGAAAAGTTGTAGGCGTGAAATATTACAACTGGCAAGACGGAGTATAAAAGATTCCTATTCCTTATTTTTTAATCCTGAAACCTCTGACTTATTATTATTGGACCATTCATCCAAAAGTATAATATTTAGTAATTTCACCCTTCTACCTAGGGGTGCATCCTTACCTGTAACAAGGGCCTCCGCTGTGGTCATGTGCATCAAAGCTCCATCACTCAAAGGCCAGTTTTCTGGATCCAGTTTAAGGGCTGCCAGTCCCCCAAGCTCCAAGAGCTCTTTCTGTATCTGAGACCCTGACATGCAGCCTTCCCAGCGGCCTTTGTAGTACCCCAGAGCATCTCCTACTGCCCCCAGGAGCATTGCAGCCTGGAATTTCTCCATCAGGTGCCTTTTAAACCCAAGCCATTAAAAAAAAAATCTTCAGGAACAAGCTGATGTTCTTGGCAAGACCTTATTGGAGACTGAACTGCATGTTTTTTTTCCCAGTCCTATCTCTTTGGTTTGGTTTCTCATTTAGTTTGACTACCTCAGTGTCCAAAAGCTCTACAGAGAACGGCTTAACCCAAAACCAGTAAATATCCCCTTCTCTGTCCCCTCCCAGTCACTCGTCCTCATAACCAGGCACACGCACACAACCAGCGGGCTCTTATCATCAAGCCTTTTTTGTGTTGCTGTGATCAGGTGTCTCCTAAAAAGGCAATCCCCATGGAACTATAGCGAGTGTCCAGAATCCCGCAGCTGGTCCAGGATCAGCACTAAATCCCCTCCCAAAGCCTCAGGCAATCATGGAGTCTTAGCAAAGAATCAAAAGTCATCACTCTACATACAGTGCCAGGAATGTGTATGTACCATATTTTAACTCCTCCACATTTTTGCAGGGTTTCATTCATTCGGAATGAAATGAACTGAAATAGGAATTCAGAATAGTTTGCACGATTATTTACATAAGTTCTGATTACCGAAATATTCCCTCCAATAGGGACAACCGTTAAACAAGTTGTGGTTAAGCCTGGTTCACCTGCCAGGAGGCTAACAATCCTAGGCATACTTACCGCCAAAGCTACAGAGATACTCCTGAAGGTTAGAATGGAAGGTTAAGACATCAGTTTCATTGTCGTCCATACCGCTTAATCCTGTATTCAGGGTCGCAGAGGGCCTGAAGCCTTTTCCAGGGACACCCTGGACGGGATGCCTATCCATCTCAGAGCACACTCATTCACACACTATGGGCAACCTGGGAAAACGAGTTAGCCGAATTGGCATGGACTGAGGCAAACCCACCAAGCACGGGGGGAACATGCAAACTCCATGGCGGGAATCAAACTCAAACCCTGGCTTTGCAAGGCGATAGTGCTTAACCACTAAGCTTCCGTGCTGCTGACATCAGTTTCAATAATATGTTGCAAGACTTGAAAATCAGTGCTCACCGATGGTCTCCATTCAATATGTCAGAGCTTGAATCATATTGGCAGTAATAATGACCAAAACGATCAGGTTCCAAATCTACCAAGCTAATTTCTAGCACATTCAAAAAGAATAGGAATGAATGATTATGCAACCAACAAACATCTGCTTCTTTGCTTTTGACCTTTGATGATGATTATACCATTATGTGTCACATGTATAATACTGTGCAAAGGTCTTGAGCCCCCTCATTGCCATGATACATCGTTCCTGCCCCAAGAACATTTTTTTCTCCCCCCAGTTTGGTCACCTACAAATTTCCCTGCACCAGCCAGCTCCCACTTATCATATCACTGCTAGCAACCAGCAAGGGTGTAGGGTATCATATGCTTTCTCTGAGACACATGAAACCAGTCTACAAAATAGTTTCTACCTGGTCACAGGCCAGCAACACATAAAGCACCCTAGTGATTCTCAACCCTGGTCCTGCAAGGAACGCTGGTGCTAATCATCATTCAGACTCGGTCAGCTCCTGATGACAGCTTTTCTGTTCTGCCACATGGGAGCCTGCAAAATGGCACACTGGTGGCTCGTCAGTTCATGGTTCTTGGTTACTTATCAGAAGGTTAGCTGGAGGTCGAGCCCCAGCGCCACCAACCTGCCACTGTTGGTCCTTGAACAAGGCCCTTAACCGTGTCTGCTTCAGGTGTGTTTTATCATGGCTCTGATCCAACCTTCCCAACAAGTAGGGACATCTGAATAAAATATTTTCACCGTAGTTTGAGGCTTGTCCTAACAATCAAGTGTAAAATTATTTACAATTGCAGGTCATTCCTTCCAAAATTTGAAAAGTTCAAAAATGGTGAATACTTACCATAGTATGCAAGGCACTGAACAATCAGGAATGAGCATGATGTAACCAGTACATGCTGAGATCCTCTTCTTTCACAGCAACTAACTTCATGTCCTTTCTTACGTCATCCATAAAATCTCCTCTTTGGTCTTCCTCTAGACCTCCTGCCTGGCAGGTCCAACCTCAGCATCCTTCTACCAATATATTAACAATCTCTCCTCTGAACATCTCCAAAACATCTAATATGGGTTGTCCCTCTGATGGACTCTTGATTCTTGATCCTATCCATTATTGTCACTTCCAGAGAGAACCTCAACATCTTCAGCTCTGCCTCCTAACTTTTCTTCAGTGGCTGACACTTTCTCTAAGCTAGAGTTTATTACTGAAAAAAAAAAAAAGATAAACATCTAAGGAACCTGTGTGTATGGTGTCAAAGGTGAGAGTTTAATGTGAATGAAAAAATGAACTGTAAATGCAAGAAAAAAAAAACTTCAAATGCATTTTCCTAAAACAGTACATTAATTCATCTTCTACACCCCTTCTCCTGTACAGGGTCATGAGGGACTGGAGCCTATCCCTGGAGACTTTGGGCACAAAAGGGCACACACTAGGCACAACCTGGACAGTGCACCAATCCATCGCAGATCTCTCACACACACACACACACACACACACACAACAGGCAATTTGGGAACACAGATTAGCCTAATCTGCCTGTCCTTGGACTGTGGGGGGAAACATGAGTACTGTACATGGAGGAAACTCAGCAACCACAGGAACAGATATTAAAAAAAAAAAAAAGCCTGAACTTTAAAGGCAAACTGAAAACTGGAAGAAAAGAAGGAACAGGAACATAAACAAGCAAACAAACACAATGTGATTACAAGTTGTTGTTTTAATGTTTTCAATTTCTGGTGTTCATTCACAGAACGATTTTTATTTTTATAGTTTCAGGTTTAGTTATGTTAGATAAGGCATTTCTGGATTTAATTTTTTACATCTATAATTTACATTTTATGTGAAGCTGCCAACTTGTTTTATGTTGCCGCACCACCTCCCGTAAAAAGTCACAACTGAACACCAGGAATTAAACAAATATTACTTCAAAATGTTTTAAGTGGTTGACGGTGCGACTCCCTGGAGTACCTGCATGTTCTCCCCGTGTTTGGTGGGTTAATTAGAGATAAGAATCACCGGTATGCATTTAACCATTTTAGATATATCCAGATATTTAGATATCCAGATAATTACCACAAGGGATGCCGAGCTGCCTGCCAACATGGGGCTAGTTTAGAGCATTGTTGCCTTATACCTCCAGGGTCTGGGTTCCATTCCCGACCAGGTTTGAATCCCGTCTCTGTGCGCATGGAGTTGGAATGTTCACCCCGTGCTTGATGGGTTTTCTCCTTGGACCCCAATTTCCTACCACAGTCCAAAGACCTGCAGATTATGATAATTGGCGCCCAAATTGCCCGTAGTGTGTGAAGAAGTGTATTTGTGTGTGTGTGTGTGTGTGTGTGTGTGTGTGTGTGTGTGTGTGTTCTGCGATAGATTGGCACCCTGTCCAGAGTGTATCCCACCTCGTGCCCTAAATCTCCTGGAATAGGCTCCAGGCCCCCCACGACCCTGAATACAGGGACCCAGAGTAGAGCGGTATAGGCGATGAGTGAGAGGTGATACAGGAATTGGCACCAAATCGATTTTTCCAGTTTCCAACTTGCGTGTATGATTGTGTACTATGCTTGTGTGCCCTGGATTGGATTGACACCAAACCCAGGGTGTACTCTGCCTAGTGCACAGTGTCCCCCCATGACCCCGTACAGGACGAGTGAATAGTCACAGTCTTGGCTGTTTTTGTTAAAAACATGCTTTATTTAACACCCTCTTTAATCCACAGTCAAACAAACTGCGTTTGCATGATTTGCCATTTCTTTTTTCTTAAATAAACTTTATTTACATATGCAATAATACTGATTTGACGAGCTGAACTCGACTACCTTTGACTCGACGCTCGAAACATTCTGCAAAGCGTACCTTTACCGCACGAGCAAGACGCTGCTTTCCGCATGAGGGGAAATAAACGTGACATCAAACTGGACAACAATGGCGATCTGTAACGAACACGTGAGGCAAACCAGAACACCATAGCACCTTGTCCAGAACTCTGGAAGAAATATATAACAATAATAATAATAATAATAATAATAATAATAAACTCTAAAACATATATGCTTTAGTGCTTTAGTGTGCACACAAATAAAAGTAACATTATTCACTGAAAATCCACGCTCACACTAGAGGTTAGTGTTTTCTTTAAGTCTAAGGGGATTCATTTCTAAAATCATCAACTCAACCAGAAGTACTGCATTTGTGATGGTAACAGCTTGATATATGCATATTTTGAAGAAAAGAATTACAATAGTTGTTAAAATAATTTTTTTTAAAAAAAGGAATCAAATATATCTACTATTTAAAACAAACCTATAATCCGATATTGCATGTTTGATCTTTGACCAGCACAATGAACTTTACGCAACAATATTTCTGTATTCTTTCCACAAAACGTCTGTACATCACTTTCACACACACAGTGCATTACAGCTGTAGCAACATGACGTCTGCTGGTGTTCAGAGCATCGCTGCGTGTTTTCTCACTTTTCGTGATCACGGATTTCGAACCTTTTCACATCTTTGTTCAAAGTTCACGCGAACATCCTCGGTCTTAAATTAAAATTGTCAAAGTTGTAAAACCTTGATTGTAACGTTGCTAAAAATCTCACTTAAAACTCATCAACTGAAAAGAAAAAAAAAAAAGACGAAGAAGGAAAAAAAAAAAAAAAAGCAAACCCATCATCCTTATCATCCTGTATTCCACATCTCCTGGGTTTCAGCCTTGGCACTTGAGATGCTACTGCTAGCGGCGGCTGCGATGTGCACACTGGTGGATGCTGGATGGTTAAAGTGTACTATAAAGTATGTTTCCATGCATGCTTTTCAATCTGAACCTGTTTTCATCAGCTGCTGTCATGAGAACATTCTGACCATAACATCATAAAGAAAAGAAAAAAAAAAAAACTGGCAGCCAGACACATCCCTCCACTCCACGAACTCCAGAAAACATTCCTCGTCCTCCGTCATTTCCATATTTGTTGCGATATTTCAGTTTTCAGTAAAGCTGAGTTAAAAACTGCTGAATGGAAACTCGGATGTAGTCACTTCAAAGGCCGGGCGACTTGAAACGGACGGCGCTCCTTTCCTCGCTCCTCGATGCCGCCGTCTCCCCCTGGTGGTGATGCACATGATGATGCACTCGTTCCTGATGCAGCTCTGCGTTGCACTGCACTCATCTCATGTTTGGTAGCACAGACTCACATCTTTAAAGTCTTCTTCGTTTTCTATTTAAATATTTCTTTTTTTTAAATATAAAAATGTCTAAACAGAGAGAGAGGACACTTCTCTCTCCAAGAGGAAGGGGGCGGGGGGTGATTATACATTTTTGCGTTTGCCTGCTGTAATGATTGGCCGAGCAAACTCCACGAAGTCGTCTATGAGGACTGGCCACGCCCCTGTGAAGAGAGCGATGAGAAACATTAATGATTTTAATGCGTGTCAACGCTGCATCATTTTCACACTGATTCTTACTAATTGTACTGAACACACTTCATGAATGATTTGGATAAAAATGACACTTTCACACTTATACCATTATCTACTCATAATGCAGTTTTCTAAGTTGTTTTTTTTTGTAAGTACTGAGAAACTGCAAGGTTTGTAGCTGCAAACTTTATACTAAATGATCAGAAATATCACGACATTTATTTATATATTGATACATATACACAAGAATACATGTATAGGTGTATATATGTATATAACTCAGCCAGAACATCACCACTTGAACAGAACAACATTGATATCTGTTGAATTAGCACAAATGCTTGTGTGTGCACAAACATGCACAAATGAAAGTGATAAGGATGAGGACTCATGTTTACCCCGCATAGTGAGGAGGATGGTAAAAGTAAAAAAAATTATAAAAAATAAATAAATAAATAAAAATCTCCACAAGACCACAACCCAAGTAAAAACCCGTGAGGAGAGTTTAAGAGGAGAGTCAGGACTTGAATGATCTAGAAAGATTGTGCAAAGAGGAATGATCAAAGATCCATCTATCTCTATTCTCCAATCTTGTGAAATGTTGTAGGAGATTAAGTGCTGCCTTGTTGGCAAAAGGAGGTCGTACGTGGTATTAATACCAGGGGTGCCAATTAATGTGGCACACATGCTTTCATGTAAAAATAAATAAATAAATAAAATAAAATAAATAAATAAATACATTTTTAAAAATGGGATTTTCCAATAAAAATATAATGTACTTCAATTAAAGTTTTTATTTTTGTCCTTTTTTGCATTATGGTTCTATATAATGCAAGTTAAAAATTATTCATAAGAAGCCTCTTAAGAACACATCTTAACCAGGGGTGCCAATAATTGTGGAGGGCACTGCTTCTGTATATACACACACACACACACAATATAATAAAGTATAATACAATGCAATATAATATATTATAATATAATACAAAAGAATATAATCTAATATTTTAAAAAAGTGGATGGAGCACAAACATTTATTAAGGTAGTTAATAAGCATCTTCTAAGTTGCTTAACAAGTCTAGATTTAAGCTTAAACCCAAATATCTTCAGCAAATAGCAAAATCAAGAGAATTGGCCTTGCCGTTCCAATACTTTCGGATAAATTATTTTAATTAAATAATTTATCAAAAAATATTCATAAATACTTTATTAGTTTTTATTATACTTTATTTACCCCCCCCCCCCCCCCACCGATCTGATTTCCTTTTTGGTAAATAAGTCTTTGTGAATGTCTGTATATGACCCAGCTCACCTTCCTCGTCATAGTTCGACATATCATCTGCGATCATGTTTCCGAAGTCTAAAAGAAGATTCCACGTGTCTTTCGGGATAGATCGCTTGTGATGCTCCTTAAAGGAAACAGAAAAAAATATAATAACATTAACATCGGTTTCATAGCTTAGTTTACAATCTAGTCCAGCTGTGTTATTGTATAACTTTTCGAATGGCTGTTTTCTTGAGATATAGTTTGTGTCCAACTTGTATAATTCATCACTCTACATTCTTTTCATTGTTATTAGCAAAACTTGCGCATTAATTTCTGTCACTTACTAACATATTCTTATCAAAACACTTGCCGTGAAAAATTATTTGCCTCTTTCTGATTCTTTTTTTTTTTTGACATTCATTTTGGATCTTAAATTATTGAGATCATCAAACTAATTTTAATATTACACAAAGATAACCCAGGTAAATACAAAATGCAGATTTTATTAAGGGAAAAAAAAATGCTACCCAAACCCTATGTGAAAAAGTAATTCTTCCCCCAAAACCTAATAACTAGTTGTTCCACCCTTGGCCGGAGGAACTACATTCAACCGTTTGCGATAACTGAGTCTTTCATTGTCCTTTCACTGTGGAGAAATTTTGGCCCACTTTTCTTTGCAAAATGATTTTAATTCAGCCACATACGATGGTTTTCGAGTATAAATGATCCGTTTAAGGATCTCAATCAGATCGGATAATTCCAAAACTGTTTTTTTTTTTTTTTTTTTGACAGAGTCATGGTGGACATGCTGGTGTGCTCCAGATCATTGTCCAGCTGAATAACCCAAGTGTGCTTGAGCTTGAGGTCACAACCTGATGGCCGGACCTTCAGGATTTTCTGGTAGAGCGCAGAATTCATGGTTCTAACAAATATGACAAGTTGTCCAGGTCCTGAAGCTGCACCACCATATTTGACCGTCTTAGACATAATCTAGATGTTTTGTGGCAAAAGCCTTTGTGTTCTTTTTGGTCAGCAGTTTCTTTCACCTTGGAGAACTTTCCCATAGATGCCATTTTTGTCTCTTTCTTATTGTTGAATCATGAACACGGACCTTAACTGAGGCAAGTAAGGCCTGCAGTTCATTAGATGTTGTTCTGGGTTCTTTTATGAGCTCCTGGTTGAATCGTCTTGGAGTAATTTTTGTAGGTTGGCCACTCCTGAGAAGGTTCATTACTGTTCCAGGTTTTCTCCATTCGTGTATAATAGCTCTCACCGTGGTTCGCTGGAGTCCCAAAGACTTAGAAAAGTTTTGTTAACCCTTTCCAGAATGATATATACATCAATGACTTTGTTCCTCATCTGTTCATGAATTTCTTTAGATCATGTTGCTTTTTTTTTTTTTTTTAAGATATTTTAACATGCTTCATTTTGTCAGACAGGCTTTAGGTAAGTATTTAGGTATTTTCTTGATTCAACAGGTCTGGCAGAAAACAGACCTGGGTTTGATAAGTGAAATTTAACTCAGCTTTCCAAAATCATTCATGATTCAGCAAGGGGGGGCAATTACTTTTTTCAGGTAGGTTTGGATTTAATAATTTTTTCCCATAAAATTTTTTTAAAAATTGCAATTGTATTTACTCAGGTTATCATTGTGTAATATTAAAATCTGCCTGATGATCTCAATCAAAAAATACTTTTTCACAGCATTGTATAATTGCTTCTTTGTTCACGGCACGATTTTTGAAAAATATTGTCTACATACCAGCAGAAACGTGTTCCAGAGGTCCAGAAACTTGAAGCGGCCCGTCAGGACCAGGTTCCAATAGGCCACAGCCATCTCTAAGTCTGAGCGACAGACACACAGGACGGTGAGGAGGAGAAAATGGAGTACAGGAGGGAGGTAACAGAGAGTGATCGGTCAGACAGAGCACTACTGTGAAGCACTAATTAGGAGGGAGAGTCCGTAAAACTGACAAGCTGCATCATCGTGTCTACGCCAGGAAAAAGCCAGGATACCAAATTGGAAAAAAACTAAGAGGTGCATCAAAGCTTCTGTAAAGAAACGAGTTTTCCACTAGATAGAGCCTCGACAGATGTCTGCCCTGTGACCTGATATATTTAATATAGTTCAGTTCAATTTCATTCCTACAGCACTGTTAACAACGCACAATTCACAAAACAATTTTACACAAATATAGAAATGACTCAAAGAAATTTTACATTTATCCTTAATTAGCAAGCCCAAGGGGATAGTGAACAGAAAACGCCTTTTGTTCCCGATTAATTGCTGTTAAGAATGTAACCATTAACAAATTATTAAGTGATGAGGTTTGTTTTGGATGTAATGGGAACCTTGACAACCCAGGTGTAATCCAACGTTAGCTTAGCGATTCTTACTAGTTTACATGCTTGCTCATAACTTGAAGAGTCGGTTCACTGCGATTTCTTCGAACTAGCGATCTCTGGACGATAGGACGAGCACTTTACAACTGCGCCACATTGCGATTTCTTATGTGAACACCAGATTGAGTCGTCTTCTTACAATCCACTTCTCATTGCTACATTTTTATTTAACCCGAGAGCTCGGCCATAAAAATGCTTGCTGTTGTTTTAAAACACTTTCGATAAACCGACTGTATACTAGCATGAGCTGTTCTAAATTGCCCCGGCTGAAAAAATATATATATTGCACACTCCAATTAATTCATTATATGCCTTTTGCTTTGATTACAGCCATAGCATCGTCATCAATGACTTAACATTACATTTATTCCTGTCTAGAGTCGCATTAATTCCTCCCCAAGATCTTGTATTGTACATCTTGTCATATGCCGAAGGGGCGAGGCTACTCATAGACGGATGTGTGTTTTCCTGTGTCCGTGTGTGTGAGAGAGATGGGGGAGGGAATCAATGTTCAGCGCACAATTACATAACGTTTTAGCCACTTTAACAAATAAAACAATAGAAGATTGATATATGGAGGTCACTATTGATCCTGTGGAAATCAGTGTGTGTGGAAACACAAGACTATGCCGCCAAAACTGTCCAAATAAAACTTTAATTTCAGGTCTACTTTTATTTATTATTAATGATGAATCAATTATTGGTTAACATGTTCAGCTTACCGTTATATAAAAAAGAGCGCCAATCCTAAGTTGTAAGTAATTAAACTTTGAAGGTGGTAAAAATGGTGCAGTCGGATAATTCCGAGTAAAAGCTTTAACAGACCATGAAGCTCCTCCCTTGGGACTAATATTAGTGTTCGAGGCTAACCCCGGTGTTACACGGGAATCGTCACTTGTGCTCGGGGATATGACCTCAAATCAAGATCATGAGTAATTGTAGATTTTTCCCTCAATTACGATTAATGAAGAAAACAATAATCTTTTTTTTTTATTATTTTTTGTCCTCATAATTCCCTGACAAAAATTCTAATGAAAGATTTCTCCTCCTTGCCTCTTGCTGGTCCATGTCTCAGACTGGACGGGGTAGAGTCATGTGTTTTTAAGGGGACAGTACATGAACACACACACACACACACACACACACACTGGGGAAATATTAACATTATATGTTAACATCATATTATATATACCTGGCTGAACTGCTAGTGTTTTATGATCCGCCACGCCTACACCACGAAAGGGTGCAGGCTGATTGTCAGTACCTTGTATTATGAAAACAACAGCAGGGGGCGGAGCTTTTTCTTAGAAATCCCAAAGGTATAGAATAGTTAGTGAACTTCCAGCCTCACACAGTATGACTGCAAAAAACAATCCCTGCTATCTGATTTCACCCAAATGAGGATGGGCTCCCTGGTTCCTCTTAAGGTTTCTTCCTGTTTTTTTTCTTTGCCGCCGCCGCTGCTTGCCCTCGGCTTGCTCATCAAGGACAATCTGATTGTTTTAATGGATATAATATTTCCTCACACATTTCAAAATCATTATCATTTTCTTTTAATTCTGTAAAGTTGCCGTGTGACGATGAGCATTGTTAAAAGCGCTATATAAATAAAACTGAATTGAATATTATGTCGATTTGAGTTGAGGTTCTGGATGCGGTTTCGATTCATTTTAGATTAATTGCTCAGCCACAGCTCTGGATGGTGGGTATTAAGTGCACCATGTCAGGCCATGCTCTCAGGTTGAGAGAGCATGAGAGTTTTTTTTTTTTTTTCAAAAAGAAGCACTGTGAACCAAATGTTTCACCCTTTCCTACATCGCTCACTTGATAGCAGAACTTCATGAATTGAATATATTAAAGCCAATGAAGGAATCTGTGATGTCATTTAACCATTTACACTGTTTTTTAATGTAATTAATAACTGACTTACTAACTGAATTACAAACTATAAAATTTACATTTGTCAGAACCTACAGGACAGTGCGACACTGTTTCATGAGGTATTAATTGGATCTGCACATTACTGTGAAATCTCCTCGTACCTGTGATGAGGGTGTCCACTGTGTGACGCTTACCTAAGCCTTTCTGGCCGGGATTCTTGGCGAAATTGAAGGTAAACTGGTAAAAATCCTTAAACTTCCCAGGATCTTTGAGCTCCTGTTCTAACCTGGGTAAGATGGCCTTCAGTTTCTCTGGACTGTCACAGCTATAAGAGACACACCAGCAAGAACTCACTGCAGATGTAGCAAATGACGTAGCATTACGATAAGGACTTTTAAGGTTTTTAAAAGTCCTACCCCAGCTCGGTCATCCCATCCAGGAACTCTTTCCGGCTGAATTCGCACTGCGTCGCTGCCCGAAACTTCCAGGCCACCACCAGGATGCTCATGCTGGCTGGATCCAGCATGAGGTCATCACAGAACTGCTGGATGCCATCGATGCCGATTTTATTCTCATCCTGAGGATCTGTGGGGGAAAAAAAAAGGTTAGAAAATGCCTATTGTTCATTATGAACAACAACAACAACAACAACAAAAAACAGCTTCTTGTTTCCTAAACAACCATGTCAGAAGACAACCACTACCGCTCAAACATTTGGGATCACTTGCAAATGTCTTTGTGTTTTTGTGTAATGATTTATTTTCTACATTCTACAACAATACTGGGGCTTTCAAAACTATGAAATAACACATGGAATGAAATAATGATGTAACAACAACGAGTTGTTATTTAACGACACGGAGGTCAGTTGTTCTGAAACAGTTATTGTAAAGACAGTATTGTCAAGTGCATTTGCAAAACACTTTAAGCACCATGATGAAACTGACTCTGATGAAGACCAAAACGTACCTCTGCTGCAGAGGAAAAGTTCAGTTAGTGTTACTTGCCTCTGAAATCACCAATTAACAAACAGCACCTCAGAGTAGAGCCGTTATGAAGGATGTACAAATCATAAGTAGCACATACATCTCAATATCAACTGTTCAAAGGAGATGACTGCATATTTTGGACGCCTTCAGTATTGTCTTACAGTGTAGAAAGAAAAAAAAAATCAGTAACAACCACAGAGTTAAAAAGTGATCCCAAACTTTAGAGCGGTAGTGTATCCTGCGGTCGTGGCAAAAACTCTGTTTCTGAAGGATCAAATTATATTATAAATTATTATATGAGATGTATACAACCTGAACAGTAGAGCCCAAGGCTATGTTTAATAATGAAAGTAAGAACTCGAGGGATTGGGACTAAACAGCTGTGTAGACTTAAGAAAACCACTTATCAGTAAGAATTAAAAAAAAACTTTTCTAGGGAGAATAAAGAATGGACTGAGGAGCTTTGAAAGAAAGGTCATGTGGTCTGATTTCCTCTGTTCCAGGGTGATCAGGGTAAGAACAGGGGCAGATGAAGTGATGCACCCATCATGCCTACAGTACGTATGTATTTATTGTTGCTTCTGTTGGTCTGTTCTAGGTTCAGGAACGTTATGTGGTCAAAAATGATGACCTGAATATACTGAATGACCAGGTTTTTCCATCAATGGATGATTTATTCCCTGATGACACCGGCATATTCCAAGATGAGATATGATTTTCACACAAGGATTTACCACAACAGAGTCCAGACCTAAATCCCAGTTAGAATCTTTGTCCTGGAGAATGCTTTACTCAGCGGTCTAACTTTACAATCATCAATACAGGTAGTCCCCTACTTATGAACAAGTTCCATTCTGGGAGCATGTTCGTAAGTCAGATTTGTTCTCAAGTCCGACAAACTGAGTCTTATAAGACAACTTTGACACAAATATACAATATAAAGCATACCACTTCCACTTGTCCAAGTCTCTGTCCCCTTTCCCCACACTGCTATCATGTGGCCAAAAACCGTAACCACGCCTACGGAGATTAATCTCACAGTGAAATGCAACAATGCCTATTGTTCAATTATGCTCAAAAAAGGCTCTGTGCCTTTAAAACCCTGGGTATTTTATCTCAAAGCTGTTTCCACTGTATTGGACTGTGAACTCTTTTGTTGCGAATTTTCTTGAAATTAGGATTATTTACCATCAGGACAGTGCTCTCAGACTAATTAATTGAAACCCCCACTCGAACACGCATACAATATACCGGACTTAAGACATTTTACGCATTCACATACACTGAAAATATTGTATATAACTGTAAATATTGGTATATGGTGCACTGCAATGTCTATTTTTTGTACAATATACATGAGCTACTTCAGTGATTTGTTCGCATCTACAGTAACTCAAAATGTTCATAAGTCTGGGACTACCTGTACAAGATCTTAAAGAGAAATTATCGTGACTTTGGATGGAAATAAACGTTGCGACACTGCATAAGCTTATCAAAAAGATGCCACAGTCGTAATCAAATATATTATATATTTATTTCCGGAGTGTGTAAAAGGGAGTTACAAACTCAGACTTGAACATGTTTGATATTAGAGTAGAAATAAAACATAGCCACAAAAATGTCTCAAAATCTATAAAAGGCTGCATTTTTATCTACAAAAAAAAACAGATTAAAGGAAAGGATTAAGGAAGGAACACATTTTCAAAGATACTAATAATTTCTAATCAAATCTGAGAACCTACACGATGTCCTAATTTACCTTTGTACCGGTTATAGAGCTGCTCCAGCTTCTTGCGGTCTACTGTGGTTTTCATGGATTCCTTATAGTAGAGATCAGGGTTCTGGAAGTAGTTGTCTGTTGCCACTTCTAGTTTCCAATCATTCTGTGTAAGGCAGTAGACGGCTGTTCTCTCGCCGGCCTGGGTGAAGGACATGAACTGACGGACCTTCTCTTTCTGCGATGATTTCAGCTTATGCTGTTGCGTAAACACACACGAATAAAGGATCAATTAATAACCTCATAATAAACACTCGAGACGTTTAATGGACTCTAGATATTCATAGTTTTCGTGTTCAACTCAGGCTTGTTGATCACTGAAACCACTCTGTTGAACAAGGACACATTCACAGGTAAACTGGAAGATCCTCCCCCACCCCCAACAATACCATTCTACACAGCCAGGCATTGTGGAAGGCCCTGGTTCAATTCTCACACAATGCTGGTCTCAAGCCCGGAGGTTGCGTCAGGAAGGGCATACAGCATAAAAAAAACCAGTATGGATTGCGTGGCCCGCTGGAGGGAGCAGCCAAAAGACTCACAACAACAACAAACGCCCTTGTACCTGACCAGGTATTAGTTGTATTTAACATGCTTGTGAGCGCTGACGGAACATACTCACTCATTCACCAGCTATACTGCGGGGGCCTATCCCAGGAGACTTAGGGCACGAGGCAGTGTACACCCTGGACAGGATGTCAATCCATCGCAGGGCGCACACATAGACACACTCATAGAACGCATGCTTATCCGGGAATGCCAATTAACCTAATCTGCATATCTTTGGACTGTGGGAGGAAACCGGAGTACCTGGAGAAAACCCACCACGCACAGGAAGAGCGCACAGAGAACCAAGGCGGGAATCAAACCCGAAACCTAAGCCACCGTGAAGCCGCTGAGGCAAAACTACAAACACACCAATTTCTTCAAGTGAACACCGAATTGGAATTACTATCAGATCAGAGTTTGATTGAGAAAAGTGGTATTGGTTTACACTTAAAAAAAAAAAAAAAAAGACAAAAGGCACAGTACAAACAGTTTCAAATATGACCTGTGCATTTGACAAGTAAGATTCGAAAAGGTGTTCTTCATCATCATCATCATCATCATCATCAGACACACAAGTGTTGTGATGCTAAGTATTAATGCAGGATGCAGATCAACCAGTACAGGTGATGTGAGGAAGGTTGATGATCTGGTGATCCAGTGATCCACCGACCCACCCAGCTTCACTACCATACACACACACACACACACACACACACACACACACACACACACGACTAACTCTGCACAGGAGGAACAAGTGCATGCTGTCAGCGTTCACAATACCAACAAACTGATTTCACTCACTCACTCACTCACTCACACACACATATACATACACACACACACATACAGAGAGAGAGAGAGAGAGAGAGAGAGAGGACAACTCCCTCAAATATAAATCCTCGTCTAAGCCAGGTATGTGAAATAATATCACTGCATCTCTTTCTCCCTCTATCCCTCTCTCTCTGTCTGGATATAAAGTTTGTGTTTGTCGCTATTTTCCTTTTCCATCTTCACCTACCATTTTTATCTCCCCGCTGTTTGACCAACTTGATAGGCAACAGCGCGCGGTGCGCATGCGCGGGACTCTGCCGGGCCTGCGCCAGAGAACGTAGCGATGACGTCAGGAGTGAGGTTTGTTGTGAGCGTTGTTTATTTATTTGTTTGTTTAGTTGTTCGTTTATTAGTCTGTCGTCAATTAAAATCTTCTTAACTTTATGATTAATACAAATTTTATATATTTAAACACAAGTACGATTAAAACTATTTCGCTTTTTGTTGTTGTTTTTACATCCAACAACATGTTTAAGAATCCGTGTGAAATTAAATACGGCTCGTTTACATTAATTGTATTCTTAATCTTAATCTTAATAATAAAATAATAATTAGGTAATAATAATAGCTGAGTAATCAGAGCTGAAAACTACCTTACCCACAATGCACTTCTGTCAATCATTCGCTTAGGTTTGAAATCATTTCTCTAACTAACGTTAAGTTAATAACGTATCACTAACTGACTCGCATGCGCATTTTCAAAAAGTGACGTCATTTGCATTTTTTTTTTTAAACACCAGACTGTCTAAAAAAAGTTTTGAAGTAAAATTAACACCTGCTGTCTTGGATCTTCGTAAAATGCTAGCGCGCTAACGTTAGCATGAGTCGACTCCCTTAAGTTAAACTCTTAGTTAAATCTCAGACACAAACAAACTCTGTGTCACTTGTTGGCTTAGCGGATGTTCTCGAGACATTATGGCTAAGCCTGAAGGATCTCTGATTTTTATTAATTTATTAAGTTCACACAGCACGGGTTTGTCATTGGGAAACAGAGACTCTAACCTACCTGTGGGAATGAGAGAAACACTGACGTGTAGCCACAGCAAGACAACCTCTTATGCGGCGTTCACGCGCTCCCGCGGGTTTATGAAACCTACAGCATGTACGTACAGTACATGACCGCAGTCCTTTCGATTCCTGTACTGGTCTGTTAGTAACTTTTACCAAGTGTACACAAGAAAAGATCCTTTGTATGTGGCGTTAAATGTTTTTTTTATAAATAAAATATGCAAACAGCATCACCAGAGACTACTCTCAGACAAATCATGAAACTTTTGAACTCCTTCAAAAAGAACATTCACTCCAGAGACAGCAGATTCTTCTCTCCCACAACCATCACACCGATACTCTCTACACTACACCATTAAACCACTGACACCTTATCACCTTATTACCTGCAATACATCTCACAACTTAATCTGTACCTTTTCCCCATTATCAACATACCAGTATATAAAACTGTATACTATTTATCTTTATATACATTGTACAAATAATCTGGCACTGTTCTTTTTCGAGGCATATATTGCCTGCTTATATAAGATAAGATTCCTCCTCTTCCATACTGTGTTCTTCCATTTAATTTCACAGCATCTATTTAGTTACTGCATATACACTGACTGCATTGCCATGTTATATTATATAAATAATATATATATAATTTACTAAACATATATAATTTATTGAGTACATCTCAATAAATTAGAATATCATAGAAACGTTTATTTATTTCAGTAATGCGATTCAAAAGTTAAAACCTTTATATGGATTCACAGATTGATGCATTTTAAGTGTTTATTATTATTATTTTTTTTTTGATGATTATGGTTTACAGGGTATATATATCTAGATGGGTTGCAGGGCACAAACATACACACACACATACACACACACATACACACGCTCATTCACACACTATCACAATTAGACTAACCTGCATATCTTTGGACTATGGGAGGAATCCTTTAGTACCCAGAGGAAACCCACCAAGCACAGGGAGAACACGCAAACTCCATGCACACAGACACGAGGTGGGAATCGAACCATCAACCCTGGAGGTGCGAGGCAATTTATAAATATTCCACACATACAGTATATCCTGGTCAATTTTATAGACACTGCTTACTGTCTGCTTATATTCCTGCTTATATTCCCTTTCCCACTTCATAGCATTATGTATTCTGTCGTTCCTGAATTTATACAATATTTATTACATTTATTACTGCACCTTATAAATATATCTATCTACCTATATATCTTTTAATTTATTGTGAACGTTTTTTTAGACATGAATAATCGTTTAAATCGTTGAATAATGGTTGAAAGGTATTGAATTGTTAGTCTAAACATTTGCGTGAGGTTTGTGCCTCTTGAGTCCAAAAGCAATTTGCACTTAACTCAAATTACACCTCACGAACAGTACACAATCCGTGGTGCACGTGAAGGCACCACGACTGCCGCAAACCGGTTTGTGAACGCGGCGCTCGCTCGCCCGCTCGCGCGCGCGCGCGCGCGCTCCGGTTCGGCTCCAGAGGAGTTTAGTATGTGGCGGCTGGAGAGAGGGGCGGAATCACAACAGCCCCAGTGTGTGGTTCACTTTACCCAGGAGCACAGGACTACGGACACAACCTGAACATTCTCCACGGTATGCGTTTTTATACCTCACTTCTTCCCCAAACCGTATATATCTATCTTTTATCACGAGTTTAGGAGGTGATGTCACTCCTGACGGATGACGCCGTGTCCCTCTGATCAGCCGCGTTTGTAATCAGGAAGTCAAATGTACTGTAGCTAATGGAGCGTTTAGGTGTATGTACTGTAAGCGTGTGCGCGAGCGCGGGGCAGAAATCCTTCCAGGTAAGCACAAGGGCATCTCTGATGTACAGTCAGGGCTTCCACTGAGTCACGTGCATGCCCACTGTGGTCATACTGAAGTATCAATTAATGATTACTGATCAGTTACAAGGATGAATAAACCAGTTCTGAGTTAATAGGCTGTTTTCTTTTCCCCACTATAACAGACCATCACTATAATCTCATGTTATTAGCTGCACTACACTACATCCACTCTAGAGGCACACTTTCATTCAATTCAAGTCAGTTTTAGTTGTAGCTTGTGTTTCAGTATTTCAGTATAGAAATAATCCTGATAAAATATAGGAGGGAAAATCCTGATGTACATTTACATGTAGGTGTTTGGCAGATGCTCTGATCCAGAGCGACTTTTGGATTAACCCAACGTCTTTAGTCGTCTGGAGGAAGGTTTGGATAAAAGTATCGACTAAGTGCTGATAAAAACAATGGGATTCTACACAGTCTGGTCAAAAAAAAAAAAAAGACACACTCAAAGCTTCCATTCATTCATTTTATCTTTAGCTTTGATTACAGGAAACACGCGTGAAAATGATCCCTCATGCTCCCATCAGGGAAGAAAAAAAAAACGTATAGATGTGATATGATACCCTGGTCATTCAGGACATTCAGGTCATCAGCTGACTTCATTTTAGGGCCACATAATGTTGCTGAGCCTAGACCTGACCAACTAAAGCAACCCCAGATCAGAGTGGACTCTATGCATGTCGGGTGCATCGCTTCATGCGCTTCGCTTCTTACCCTGATGCACCCATCGCTCTGGGGGATTTCGTCGATCTGGATTTTAGTTGTTTTCTTTGCTTAATGCAGCCCAATTATGGTGACTTTTTTTTTTTTTGCCAGGCAGTGTGTATCAGTATGCTTCTGCAGCTGTACCATGCATGTTTTATTTATTCAGTTTGCATGTTTTGCTCCATGCTTGTTGGATTTCCCCGTAGTGCTCAAAGTCTTCTTGGATAGGCTCCAGGCCCCCATGACCCTTAATACAGAATAAGCCGTATATAAGATAAATATATGAATGAATCTTTCATTCTATTATTGTTTTCCATACCGCTTATCCGGTGTCAAGTTCAGTATAGCATAATAGTTTTATGATTACTGCAGAAGAGGACAACAAATTTATTAGTGCATCACTTAAAGTGCACATGAAAAAAAAAATACTCACCTATAGATATAGTAGATTACATAATAAAACAGCCATTAGGTGTATATCGTCCTTATCAGGTTACCACCCAACCAGCGTGGAATTCACACCCATTGTGATGTTTAAATACAGAACTGTCACACAACAGGATTTGTATTTAATTGTTTTTGTTTGAACAGCTCAGCACCTTGCCCCACCTATTTGAGCTCAGTTTAGTCACCTGGGTTGTTGCAGATTGTTCACAAAACCAGATGGAGCAGATGGAGCAACCCTGTGAGAATTCCAGGCCATACAGTATAAATAGTGTGAAAAAGTAAAAAATGTGTCTTACCCATAAATCTTTTTTTCTATGCCAGTTTATCAGCATTGTTGAGCTGACTTGTTGATGCACACTGTAAAACTGCTGTGATATGACAGGGTGGCCATCTTTAATCAGTGTACCTGGTCTCATTCTGTCCCTGTGTCTGCCAGTTTTTACAAGGATGGCATTATAGTTTGAGGAACAGTCCCTGCTATTGGACAATGTATGTAAAGTTTATATATAAGTGGTGTTCAAGTCAAACAGGGACATTTGATTGTGCAGAATACAGTTGTGAGCGTAAAAGCTCTCATTATTTCTCCATATAATCCACTGCTACACTAATGCACTTATCTCGGTGCTCGGATACCATCAAGGTAGAAAGTTTTCTCAGTATGCCGGATCCATGATCGGTCTGAAACGCTGGCCTCCCAGGAAGTTATTTGCAGAACCCCTGTACAGTCCTGAGCTCAGTCCAAGCCAGTTGTGACTTAAACAGTTAAGGGTTCTGGGTTACTCACCAGAAGGTCAGAGGTTAAAGCCCCTGTACCACCAAGTTGCACTGTTGGGCCATTGAGCAAAGCCGTTAACTCTGTCTGCTCCAGGGGGCGCTGTATCCAGGCCTCTCCTGTACTCGGATCCCAGCTTCCTATCTGGGGTATGCAGAAAAAAAGCATGATTTCACTGCGCTGTAATGTACATGTGACAAATATTTGGATATTAATCTTAATTCCAAACTGTTTGGGCCATTAAAGGAGTTCCTCGGAGGCCAGCGTTTTAGCAGTGATGATGATATGAAGCAGACAGTCCCATCATGGCTCCGGCATACTGAGAAAACGTTCTAACGTGAGGGTATACCAGCACTAGTGAAACACTGGGATTGTCTTTGATTGTCTTTATTTACATGTGGAAATAAAGACAATCAAAAGTCACGCATTGACTTGAACATTGTCTATGGTTTCAGCAACCATTTTTATTTTGTTTTCAGGACTACATTTGAAACACGAATCAACTAAATACATGGCTACCAGTGCTTTTGAGTACCTCCAATTCTCATCTCCATTTTTTCTGTTCGTATGCAGCTGGTGACCGGTCAGCTGAATGCAGACCCTGTACGCTCTGCTGTGTTTGGGTCTGGTGGGGGCGCTGCAGCCAGCCGAGCACCTGGCCCGGAATGTCCTTCAGCGCAATCATGGCAAAGCAGCGCAGTCGTCTGCCAGCGGGCACCGGTGGGTGTCCGAGAACTGTCGCCGCCTCTCGAGCCTTCTGCGGCAGAAGAACGCCGCCGTACGGAAGCTGGGGGCGGCGGCTGCAGCGGTGGAGCGCGACCAGACTCTCTCGGATGCCGAGCGCCTCTTCCAGGTGCACACGCTCGAGGTGTTCCAGAAGGAGCTGAATGAGAGCGAGCGTTCCCTGTTCGAGGCGGTGCTGGGTCTTCAACGTGTGCTGAAGGGCGACTTTGGTGACGTGGCGAACATGAAGGAAAGCAGCCGCCAGAGGCTCGAGGCTCTCAGGGAGGCCGCCATTAAGGTGAGGCAAACTCGGACCTGAAAGAAGAGGCTTTTAGTGAGTGATTCCTTTCAACCCCTGATGGCCTTTGTGTTGAAGCAGCAATTTGTAGGGTAATAATATGTTTGGACCTCTAATACTTGGATGGTTTCAAAGATACGTCACTGTGTCCACGCGATTCATGGTGCTACAATGTCAATAGATCTCATAGTTTCGTTATTTTTTTATATTTTTTTATAGTTTTAACACTGCTTTTCTCATCAATCAAAAAACGTTCAATAGAAAAGGAAGTTTTTACTGTTGTCTAGGAGACGGGAAAACATTTGCACATAGTCACAATTTGAGCAGCACTCGGCGCTTTCGTCTAATTAAAACATCTGGATATGATTGGGGACCTAAAAAAAAAAAGTATGCAGGAAGTGATTGTCATTGGCAGTCCTGGTTTCCATGGTAGCACCAAATTAAAAAAAAAAAATTTCCCCTGAGGTCATGGAGCTCTTTTTGAATAAAGAAGATCTTTTCTAATCAGCGAAGGACAACACACAATGTTTCTAGAGACAACATGAATTACTGAAAACACTCTACTCTGCTGTCTGTACTCGCCACAGGAAAAAGTGAAGTGTGTAGGTGTGAATGTGTTGTTCAGTGAGAAAATGAGGAAGAAAATGGTTTGAATTACCTCCAGGTAGAGATATAATGTACATGGGGATTATTATTTGTATAGCGATGGGGATAATCACAAAACAAATTTACAGAAATCAGTGTACAAGCCATGGACAAAAGTTTTGAGAGATATATTGTGTCAAATATATTAATATACAGTAATTACAAGCATTTCAGTTCTTTGTCATGCCAACCGTAAAGCATCCTGAGACCATTCATGTGTGGGGTCGCTTCTCAGCCAAGGGAGTGGCCTCACTCACAATTTTGTCTAAGAACACAGCCATAAATAATGAATTGTACAAAAAGAGAGCAACTATTCAAGACCAGTTTGGTGGAGAACGATGCGTTTTCAGCATGATGAAGCTCCTTTCCATAAGCCAAATTGATAACTAAGTGGTTCGGAGAACAAAACATTGACATTTTGGGTCCATGGCCAGGAAACTGCCCAGACCTTAATCCCATTGAGAACTCACCTATTGAGAAACCCACAAATTCTGACAAACTCAAAGCATTGATTACGCAAGAACGGGCTGCCATCAGTCAGGGTGTGGCCCGGAAGTTGATTGACAGCAAGCCAGGGCGAATTGCAGAGGTCTTGAAAAAGAAGGATCAACAATGCAGATACTGACTCTTTGCATGAACTTAATGTAATTGTCAATAAAGGTATTTGACACTTGTGAAATGCTTGTAATTCTACTTCAGTACACCATAGTAACATCTGACAAAAAGACCTGAAATCGCTGAAGCAGCAGACTTTGTGAAAATTAACATTGTTATCATTCTCAAAACCTTGTGATGAAAACGAGAACCTGTCCTCATGCGGGAGATCTTTCCTGACAGGAGGAGCAGGAGTACGTGGAGCTGGTCGCAGCTGAGAAGCACCAACAGGAGGCGCTGAAGTTGGCGCAGGAGCGGAACAAGACCCTCTCCATGCTGGACGAGATCCTGGAGGACGTTCGGAGGGCTGCCGACCGCCTGGAAGAGGAGATCGAGGATCACGTCTTTGACAACAACAAGCAGGTCAGCGATCAGACTCTCTCGAAGTTAAAAATAATTTTCTTTGCTTGGTCCATGTTCGTTTTTTTTTTTACTTTATTCTTTATTGTCTTCAGATGAAGGGCGTCAACGTGGAGGCAGTCCTGAGAGTGGAGGAAGATGAAGAGGACAACAAGAGGAAGAATTTGTCGTGGCAAGGAGCAGAAGGTGGCCTGGGACTGAGTATGCTTATCGATTCACAGAACAACCAGTATGTTCTGACCAAACCCCGGGACTCCACCATTCCTCGCGCCGACCACCACTTCATTAAGGTCGGTGTCTGAACTCACTGCTCATGAAACCACCTCTTCATGCTAAGATCATCTGGTCTGTCGGTATTACCTCTTTATTTCCAACCAATTCCCATCCAGTTATTATATTTGACCTGGTACCAAGCACAACGGTTGAGGGGTAGTCCTCTATCTGCCTCGTCCCAGGAAAGGACTTTTCAAAGTGTACATTCTCAGGGGAACTAAATACTCACAGGAAGAAACACTAACTGATCGGAATAAGAGGTCGATGATTTCCTGGATTAAATCCAGATGCGTTAAACAACCCCGAACGTGACATCTTCTGTTTAAACCCCTTCTGCTTTCTAGTGATCTGTTGAAACGTTGAAGAGCTCTAAAAGTCTACTCTTGGTTTTGAGGCCAGACTTTTGCCTGTGAGGATTGCTTTTGTTGTTGAACAGGATAAACCAGAATAAAAGACCAGGGAGCCGAAAGAAAAATCCAAAAACAGCAGTCAGCAACCGCACAAACAATCTCCACGGGGCAGGGATGATGGTATCAGAATTCACTCTTTGAAAAAGAAATGTAGAGCAGAAATATAGATGCAAACTACTCATCAGCTATTGTTGACCCATAAAGGGTATGGAAATTATTCTCCACAAAATAAAAGAAAAGACCAAAGTATGATGGAAGAAAGGATCTGGAATCCACATGATCCCAAACATGTCAGCTCATTGGTCATGCCAGTGAGAACCCTCCCAAAACCAACGACAAGCTTCACAGTGCTTCACAGTTTGGTGTTGTCGTCTGCTTCGGCGGCTTGAAATCATTGAAAACGAGGGATGTGCAACAATGTGTTAAGTGTTATTTGCTTTAATTTACTTCAAGACTGTCTGTTCCGGCACGGTTGTTTAGTGCTTAGCACTTTATGTTCTCCCCGTGCTTGGTGGGTTTCCTCTGGGTACTCCGGTTTCCTCCCACAGTCCAAAGACATGCGGATTAGGCCAATTGGCATTCCCAAACTGCCTGTAGTGTGTGAATGAGTGTGTGAGTGAGTGTATGTGTGTGTGCCCTGCGATGGATTGGCACCCTGTCCAGGGTGAACCCCGGCCTTGTGCCCCAAGCCTCCTGGGATAGCCTCCAGGCCTTCCGCAACCCTAAATACAGGATAAAGCGGTGTAGATGATGAGGTGAGTGAGTTACTTCAAGACTGTCTGTTCCGGCACGGTGGTTTAGTGGTTAGCACTGCCGCCTTGCACCCCTTGAATCTGGGTTCGATTCAGGCCTCGGGGTCTGTGTGCATGTTCTCCATGTGCTTGTTGGGTTTCCTCCGGGTGCCCTGGTTTCCTCCCCCAGTCCAAAGACGTGTAGATTAGCCTCATTACAGGATTGATCTAGTAGAGTGTTGACCGGAGGTCCCACCATGGTCATAAGACGAGAATAAATGCCATGGTACTGTATTCACCGATGTTCCTCGATGGATGGATGGACGGATGTTCCTGTACAACATTGAGTTAAACATTGAGTGGTCGGCCACCAAAGATGCCATGTTCTAAGCTGTTTAACACATCTGGATCGAAATATCAAGAATTTCAAAGTGAAAATTCTGATCTCTTGTATTATGTTCATCTCTGGCGCTTGAACGTCTTCAGCGTATATTTATTTTATTTTCATTTTTATTGGGTGTCTTTCCCAATTTTCTCAATGTCGGATTCCCACTCGTCATTAGGGCAGTCCCCGCTACTACTACTACCAGTCAGGGAGGACAGAACCTCATCAGCCATCTGCACTTGGAGGACAGCGCGCCTCTATTTATCTACTCCTTTTACTTGCGCGAGCTCACAGACGCCCCTTCTGAAAAAAAAAAACATAAAGGAAAAGAGAGCATCTTTCAGTTTTAGATCCAGGAATAAGGCTGGTGCTGGGTCAGTGAGGGGGGTGAAGGTATTGATGATTACGTGAGGTACTCTTGGTGAATGTTTTTTTTTTTTTTGTTAGTTTTGTTCTTGGAACAGACTCAGATCTTTGATAAAAGTATTTCCCAAATGTACTTGCCAATATTTTCCTTACACTTCATTATTTAAGAAGATTGATCTTGCTTTTGGAGCTTTTTTGGGTCGTGGCAGAACTCGCAGCGTCCTGAGAGCTTTTGTTACACAGTCGTTTGCTCCCACAGGACCTGGTGTCAGTGGTGATGCTGTCTCTGCCCTGCGGCTGGCTGTGCACACTGGTCGGACTGCCTCCTATGTTCGGTTACATAGTGTGCGGGATTCTGCTAGGTCCCTCGGGGATTAACAGCATTAAGGTAAGTTACAAGCAATTGTTGTAGCATTATGCCTGCTTATGTAAAACCAAAATGTGTTGTATGTAGTGTACAGTGTATGCACTCATTCTCGGGGTTTTCTCTCCTTGTGCTTTCTGTGTCATTGTCTCAAGTCCATGGTTCAAGTAGAGACGCTGGGGGAGTTGGGTGTGTTCTTTACACTCTTTGTGGTTGGCCTCGAGTTCTCTCCTGAGAGACTACACAAGGTAAAAATAAAAATTCATGTTTTATGATCTTATGTGACTCGCAAGCTCAGCAGAAATAAAATCACTTGCATTCACCAACCGCAGCACCTGGACGAAGAATATATACTGAGTCTAAAACCGGTGTAATGAAAGCAGCAAAGGGTGTTACAACTTAATGCAAGACAGGATCAATGTAGATCAAAATAAAAAAGAGAGGCAGAGTCTAGAATCATAATGGCGTTTACATTTTTAACTCCATTAACAGCATCAAAGCTTTAAAGCAAAAATGAAAAAGTCATACACACTAATACTGTGTTTGAAATGTATAAAAATGATTCATGGAGTCCTGGAAAAATTTGAAGAGGAAGAAGAAAAACCCTGCATGCATGTCATATCCTGGTCATTCAGTACATTCAGCGGACTTCATTTTATTACCTAGACCGGAACAACTGAAGCAACCACAGATCATAAAGTAAGCATGACGGATGCTAAGGAATAGTCTGCACTTTCCTTTTTTCGGATTAGTCTCTCCTTAACCAGTGGTTTTCGTATGACCAGACAGCTGTTTAGTCCCAATCCTGGGAGTTTTCATCACACTGCGAGTGTAGAAATGCTCTTACTTTCACTATTAAACGTAGATGCGATTTCTACTGTTCGTGTTTTTTCGATGCAACGTCACCAAACGTTTAAGTGATCGCCGTTTACCGTTTATTTATTTATTTTTTTAATCACATTCCTCCCACAAAGTTGACAGTTCAACACTGTTTTTTTTTTTACCTTAATTCCAGTAATGTTAAACCTCCACAATTTCTTCATTTGATGCATGCAGGATATTATGACCCTTCTGAAATGATGCCTTTAGTGGCCAGCGGTATATATATGCCTTAAATCCATCCATACTCCTTGAAATTCAAAAAGTTTTTTTTTTTTTTTTTAGTATTTGGTGAATCACATTTCGAAATTCGCTTTGGAAAAACTTTGGAGAATTTCTGGGCTGCCCAATGATTGGAAAAAATACTTCATACCTGCAGTGAGAGACGGAACGAGAGCGTACTGATTGGCTCATATTAATGCACTACATTCCAGACTTAATATTTCTTTACCTGGGATGCGCCGGATTTGAGCCGTACTGACAATTTGTGGTATGATTCAAAGAATGTAGATAAACTGCACAAACATTAGAGTAAAGGAATTTAAAATATTCAGCATAAAGCATTTCCAACCTTGTTAGTATTGAAACCATTAAGTTATTTATTTTTTTTAATAAAGATTTTTTTGTCCATATATTTGAGTCCAAAATATCACTAAGTGCTGTGTGTAATTTGTAACTTTGTAATGTCTGTAAAGTACTTGTGTTTCCATAGAATGCTGTTTATGCAGTCGTGTAGATCTCACTCGTCCGCATTCCTTTTTTAAGGTCTTTTCTTTAGTCCGTCCCTACAAGTCAAGACACTCTGCTTCTTATTGTCTCTGAAATTTAGCTTATTTCGCTGAGTCGGCCTCACCGGTTTCAACGTGTCAGTCCAGGAGCACAATGATAGAAAATGTCTGTCCTGGAAAGCTGTCCAAATGGTGAATAATCCTAATTTCGGAAAATCCTCAACAAAACAGAGTTCACAGTGGAAAACTGACACAAAATGGTGTCCGGGATGCCCCTCACGATTTAAAGGCGCAGAGACGACACTTACATTTGACGTGTGAGATTCATTTCCTTAGGTGCGATTATGATTTTGGCCATGTGATGGCAATGTGGAAAGAGTACAGAGATTTAGCGGAGTGGACCGGTATGCTTTACACTGTGTATTCGTGTCAAAGGCGTATAAGACTCACTTTGTCGGACTTGAGAACAAATCAGACTTACGAACATGCCTCCGGAACAGAACCCGTTCATAAGTCGGTGACGATCTGTGCAACAGTTTGTATTGTTTGTTTTTTTTTTTCCCCTCATGCATGATTTTTTTTGTGTTGTATTTTTCTTCCGCAGGTCTGGAAGATCTCTGTTCAGGGCTCCAGCTACCTCAGCCTCCTGATGGTGGGGGCAGGGCTTATTTGGGGAAAGGTGTTTAGGCTCCACCCTGTTCAGACTGTGTTCATTTCCAGCTGTCTGTCTCTGTCGAGCACTCCTCTCGTGTCGCGCTTCCTTTCTGGCGGGTCCAGAGGGGATAAGGAAGGTACGGGGAGGTGTGTGTGTATGTGTGTGTATGTGTGTGTATGTGTGTGTATGTGTGTGTATGTGTGTGAGAAATGCAGATGGAGAAATAAGATCTTTTTAAGATGTTTTTTTGTGTATGTTTAAAAGTCCTTTGTATAAATGTGTGTGTAGGTGAACTGGACTATAGCAGTGTTTTATTGGGTATGCTGGTGATGCAGGATGTTCAGTTGAGCCTTTTCATCGCCATCATGCCAACACTTATCCAAGGAGGAAGTGGTGGAATGGACAGGTATAGGTGATCGCCCCAAATCAGTTCACTCTATTCTGAAGAAACCTGACTGGTCCATGACAATAATAAAAAGCCGCTACTTTGTGTGAAAGCCTTAATTCGACAGAGATATTCAACACTCACAAAGAGAGCGTGAGAAAAAAAACATTTCCGTTAAATACCCGTTCTCAGATAAGATAAGATAAGATAAGATAAGATAAGATAAGATGTAATAAGATGAGATAAAATAAAATAAGATAAGACATACCTTTATTCGTCCCACAGTGGGGAAATTTCTGTTACAGCAAATTATGCAAATATAAAGTAGAGACAGTACAGTACAGAAAAAGAAACGAAACAATACAATAGTTACACTTGCAAACAAATTGCTCTAGGTAATATTGCACATATTAAAATAATGTTATTGCACAGTTGCTATTGCAGAGAAATGTTAAAAACAGTAATACCAGTGTGCATTATGGTGTCAGGTTCACTGGGAGCAGCTCTGGTTGTCCTGTCCAATAGCAGCAGGGAGAAAAGACATTCGGTCTCGCTCCTTCAGACACTTAGGCTGTAACAGTCTGTCACTGAAGGAGCTGTTCCGTGATTAAACCGTTTCCTACAGCTGGGTGAGATTCGTTTTCCAGCAATGATTATAGCTTAGCATACAAGCATTCTCATTTCTCCCACCTCCTGTACGGTGTCCAGGGGAATCCCCAGGACTGATCTGGCCTTCCTTATCAACCTAATCAAATAAGGATCAGGCAAGCCAGGTTCATTCATTCATTCTCCCAGACTCCTACTAAACCATGCCCTGACCTGGCACTACTTTCTATAATCTACTTAAGCTACAACACACACACACACACACACACACGAGCTCGGCTGTGATGAATCTAGGATATCTCAGTACCGAGGATATCGCAGCTGTGCTGATATTTCAGTGTGATACCAATCGTGATATTGAGGGGTGAAAAATAGTTTTAAATTCCTACCGGTACTATTTAAGCTAAAAGATGAGGAGAATAAACCATGGAGGTGGTGGACAGTCCCGCGAATCTTGCAAGTTTATCTTTACATGTCCACTTTTATTCAGGTTCCAGGGTTGAATCCCAAATACTGTTGAATGAAAAGCTAGTGCGCTGTGTAGGGCGTCCAGTTCCTTTTTCCACCAAGTACGTGCTGTAGTGCCCTTGATCAGGGGTTACAGAGGGATTTTGGATTCAGACTTCAAGCAAGTCTTAGACGGTTCAGAGGCATTTCGGAACGACCTTTTTAGGTTTAGGGGGCAATTACTTTTTCATATTTCACATAAATTTTATGCAAAATTAAAAATAATTTGATGATCTCAATCATTTAATTGTGGCAAATAGAATAAAGTATAATAAAAAAAAAACTTGTATAGATAGATGGATGGTAGCATTTGATTGGTTCCTCCTTCTCTGTTCCAGTGCTCTGATTGGAGGACTGCGTGTACTGGTTCTGCTGTCTCAGGTGGTCGTCTCCTTCGCTGTCGTGCTGCTGATCTGCTGGCTGCTCAGGTCTCATCTAATTGGTCCATTCTACAGAAAACTCCACGCTGAGAGTAAAGGGAACAAAGAGATCGTTGTGTTGGGAACTGCAGCCTTTGTGTTCCTAATGCTCACAGTGAGTGTTCGTCAGTTCGTCTAAGGAGAGGGTTGTTATACGATGCAAAGAAACCTTTTATTATGTACCAGTTGGAATAGACACATGGATTTAAACCACTGCTATCGTTATGCTGAATACAGCGGTGGCTCGCTGGTGATTCTTTGCTATAAGTCATGTTCTGGTCACATTTATGACATGGCTGTAGATGTGTACTTCACCACATACGGAAATATAACAATACAACAACTTTTTTTTTTTGTTTAGATAACAGATTTCCTGGACGTTTCCATGGAGCTAGGCTGTTTCCTTGCGGGAACGCTGCTCTCCTCACAGGGTCACATGGTTACCAGTGAGGTCATGAGCTGTATTGAGCCAATCAGAGACTTCCTGGCAATTATCTTCTTTGCATCTATTGGTGAATGGCTTAGTATTTCACTTTCTACTTGTCTACTGTTGAGTCTTCCACTACTTTTTATGTTCCGTTTCATTCTAATTATCACTTGTTATCGGCCAAAGCACAGTATTGGTGCTGATTTTATATTTTTATTTATGTTATTCGAGATTAACTTTATTAATCCCAAAGGGAAATTTCTTATCCTTGGTTACAGTTGCTTACGGTTGTTTTTTCCGGAAGGAAAGAAAATGAGTAATAAGTTAGACAAGGAGGAGAAAAAAAATCAGTAAGCGCACTGAACATAATTCTTTATATAGATACAAATTATATGGGTAAATCAGAAATAGTGCTTGGTGGTAGAAGTGGCATAATTCATTATAATTATAGAATATATTTAATTATATAATTTATATATAATTATATATTATACAATTATTAATAATTGATCATTTTAATTATATAATTGTATATAATAATAATAATTTATTATTATTTGTAGTAGTAGTAGTAGTATTATATATAATAATAATAATCATCATCATCATCATCTATTATTATTATTATTATTATTATATATAATACATACAATGTGTGTGCTAAAAAAGCTATTTCTCAAGTTTATGCAACATGCAAGTGACCAATCTTGATTCCCTAAAAATTTTTATTTGCTAACTTCAGCCGTTTTGGAGAGATGATTTTATATGTCCCCCCAAAATGGCCATTTTTCAGCGTTACACTGTCTCACTTCAAACAATAATAATATAAAAAGGAAATTATTCACATTTCCTGATACGTATTGATACTACAGTACAAGTGGTGTATACCTCTGGAAGCATATTGTTGCTTAAATTCAATTGTCGCTTAAATTAAAGTATTCCGTGCAATGTTAAGGATTTTTTTCCTCAAAAAAAATCTGTAGTGTCTGTAACCATGTCGAATTTATGCTGCAATATCTTAACCATTTTAGCATTTTCAGGTTTATGTCTTTCCATGTGAAATCTAAATTGGCCAAGTTTCATCTGAATGTCAGTTAAGATCGTTGAAAGATTTGAATTCAAAAAGGTTCCGGACACACAGACATGAAAGGCATGAAATTATATTTAGCAAATGTGTTTCTTTTTATCTGACGAAAAAATAGAAACGTGTCTGCAAATTTACAAGTAATGAAGCATAGATGGGGAGATAACGAGCATTAAGTATTATGAACAATGGTGTTGTACGATCGTAGCTGAAAATTCACTTTTTCGCCACCAATACAATGTTTTGGCCAAATAGCAAATATGTACAGTGATTTAATCACTTTTTTTTTTAATAAAATAAACAATTATCCGTGCTGTAGGTATCCCAAATAGGAGACAAAAGCTTCTTTACCTGTTAAGAAAATGCTCTTGTATTGTTTCTTGCAGGGCTGCATGTCTTCCCGACATTTGTTCTATATGAGTTAACCATCCTACTGGTCTTGACTCTGTCGGTGGTGATCATGAAGGTAATGCCGAACACATTTCCACTATTAAAGGGGTTTCTACATTCTGAGATGTGTCTGAAAGTGCGTTTTCTCATTCCACATTTTCCTGCTAAGTTTGTCCTGGCGGTGCTGGTGCTGACGGCAATCCTCCCCCTGGGAAACCGACACATCCGCTGGATCGTATCAGCTGGCCTGGCACAAGTCAGCGAGTTCTCTTTCGTCCTGGGCAGCCGAGCTCGCCGCGCTGGCATCATCTCAAGAGAGGTGAAACACCACAAAGCCCATTTTAATGCTGATTTGTATTCAACTTTAACATATAAAGATGTTGTAATAATCATCTCTCCCCTGTTATTTGAGGCACGTCCTGTATCATAAGTCAAAGTTTTTTGTTTTTTTTTTCTCTCTGTTGTGCAATTGGGGATCTTTGCAGTTTAGCTTTGTTAGAGTTAATGTGCTTTAGAGATCGTAAACGGATCATTCTAAGGGATTTAGTTCCATGCTTACTAACTTCCTGAACCTGAACTTTTTTTTCTCCTGCAGGTGTATCTTCTCGTACTGAGTGTCACTACGCTAAGTCTGCTGTTAGCACCCGTGCTATGGAGAGCCGCGACTCTTAAATGCATTCCTCGGGTTGAGAAGAAACCATCCACCTGATGCCCACTAAGCAAGAGGACTCTCGGTCTATTCTAACCTGGTACATCATGGTACTTTAGGAGTTGGGCACCTTTTGGCTTTGTGCTCCAAGCCGGTCTGGGACGAAGGGACTGCGGTGTCTCACTTTCTAACGATGACCATATTTTAAAACCTCATTCATGGAGCATACTTAGGCAATGATGCAAAAGATCACAAGACTTGAATTTTTTTTTATAGTCATGACCCTGAGCTTACCGCGTTTTAAGCTCTTTAATGCGATAACTTTATTTAAACTGTATTTATCCATGTAAATTTCCAAGCTGAAGGCTGTTCTGCTCGTATAAGGAAGTGCCTTACCGTGCCTTGAAGTCGACAGACGTACCAAATAAACTTTGGCGGCGAAGTAGATACCAGTTTGTCCAGTTGCACCAGCCTTTGAAATCTTAATAGATTTTTTTTTCTTCTTCTTTTGCATGTGTACACGTTTGCACATTCCTATTGACTGTTAGAAAGGTCAGCAGCCTTCCGGGCTTGGAAGCAGACGTGTCACGAAAATCAGCGAACACATTCCGTGAGTGGCCGGTGTTAAACTTCTCATGAAAGTCTTAGAAATGATTTTTAAAAGTCTGTAGGGAACGTGAACGCCGAGATGAACACTTTTCAGATGAAGGAGCTGTCCGTGTTGTCTTGTTAAACTATGCGCTGTACTGTAGTAGAAATCAGAGCAAAGATTATATGAAACCCTGCATATTAAAAGAACTTATGACTCATGACTTGCTGCACTATTATCTATGATTATAGTGAGTCTTTATCTTCATCGATCTGCCATCTATAATTACAGGGCTGGGCTCTGGAAGTTCTGACTGCATCATGTGTGCGTGATTTGCACACTATACATTGTTTTACTTTCTGTACACTACCAGTGAAATGTTCAGACTCACATTTTAATTCAGTAGTCTTTCCTGGTTTTATTTTTCTTCTACCTTCTAAATCAATGCTGAAGGCGTCCAAAGTATGCAATAATCTCCTTTAAATGGTTGATATTTGAGATCTGTAAATCCTTCATAACGGCTCTAATCTGAGGTGCTGGTTGTTAATTGGCGATTTCTGAGGCTGGTGACTCTAAATGAACTTCTCCTCTGCACCAGAGGTACATTTTGGTCTCGCTTCCCTGGGAAAGTCTTCATGAGAGACAGTTTCATCATGCTTGGTGCTTGATGGGTTTCATTGCATAATTTGTTCTATTTTATAGTTTCGAAATCTCCAGTATTGTTCTTGAATTACAAGGTGTGTCTAATTAAGAAAAGAATGATTAGGTGTAGAGTAGATTTTTAAAAAAAAATCATTATTCAATTTAAGCAAAGGGTCTCGGATAGAAATGGCTTGCACCCAACATCAGGGGTATCTCGGTGGTTAAGACATTGGACTACTGATCAGAACGTCCCTGGTTGAAACCTGAGCACCACCAAGTTGCCACTGTTGGGCTGTCCACAAGATTTTAGAGTGTTTCTGTGAGAGTTCACACCCATTCATTCTGTAGAGGTCAGGCACTGATGTTGGACGAGAAGGCCTGGCTTGCAATCTCCGTTCCAGTTCATCCCAAATGTGTTTGGCCAGGCAAATTCTTCCACACCAAACTCATCAAACCATGTCTTTATAGTTCTTTCTTTCTGCACTGGGACACAGTCATCCATCCATCAAGAAAGTCCAACTGTAGTCTAACTAGGAACCGTGGAGGCCAATGATGACCATTATATTTATTGGGGACACAGTCATGTTGGAATGAGAAAGGGCCTTTTCCAAATTGTTGCCACAGAGTTGGAAGCATGGCATTGTCCAAGATGTCTTGGAATGCGGAAGCATTAAGATTGCTCTTCACTGTTTGAAACACCTGAATTCAATAATGCATAGGTTTGGCTGAATACTTTCGTCCATACAGCGCATCCGGGAAGTATTCACAGCTCTTCACTTTTTCCACATTTTGTTATATTATTCCAAAATTGATTCAATTCATTATTTTCCTCTAAATTCTACAAGCAATACCCCATTTGTTCGAAATCTTTGCACATTTATTTTAAAAATGTAAAGAATCACATGTACGTAAGTATATAGACCTCCGAGACAGGATTGTATGGAGGCACAGATTTGTAGATTGAAGTTCTAGATGAGCGCAGTGGCCAACATCATCTGTAAATGGAAGAAGTTTGGAACCACCTAGAGCCCGGCCAAAGTGAGCGATCGGGGGGAAAAGGGCCTTAATCAGGGAGGTGACCAAGAACTTGATGGTCAGTCTGAAAGAGCTTCAGTGGAGAACCTTCCAGAATCTTGTAGCATCATACGGAAAAAGACTTGACGCTGTAATTGGTGTCAACGGTGCTTCAACAACAACAATAACAACAAAAAATGATTCTCATGGTCCGAGAGTCCTTCAGGTGACTATCGGTAAACTCCAGACGGGCAGGAGTGGCTTTCTTCTGGCCACTCTACCATACAGGCCTGATTGCTGGAAAGTGTAAAAAGGTGAATAGTCCATGGCACAACAGGGATTACAGATCACACTGCAGCTATAATAATCTGTATATAATAATCTGTATATAAAAGTAGAATCATTTTTTACTATTTATACCATATGAAGCTGATCAGTCGAGGTTTCCATGTTATTTACCCACACTCAAGAGCACGAAAAGACGACAAATGTTTTTCTAAAGATTTTTCTGGATTTTCATAAATGGGTGGTTCCAGTGAATGGGCCTTTTGGACTCATTTGGTTAGCAAAAAGCCTTCTTAGTCTCGGTGAATTAATTTATGTAACTTTTACGGTGAACTTTTCAGCTAAAAATAGCAAGTCTTATAGCAAAAGTTATATAATCATTTACATCCTGACAATATTGAGCATTTGATCAGAGTTATGGTTACATTAAAGGGACAAACTTTAGCACAGGCTTTCCATCAAACTCTGCAGAAAAAGAAAGCGTCCGCATTGTACCATAAAAGAGACTCGAATGAACTAAAAACGTGTAGGTTGAAAACATTTGTCTTCTTTTTTTAAGACAATGATTGATGATTTAGAATAAGCTGGTGTCATGGAGGGCGGCACGGTGGTGTAGTGGTTAGCACTGTCGCCTTGCACCGCCAGGGTCCGGGTTCGATCCCCGGCCAGGCTCGATTCCCGTCTCTGTGTGCTTGGATTTGTGTGTGTGCCCTGCGATGGATTGGCACCCTGTCCAGGGTGTACCCTGCCATGTGCCCTAAGTCTCCTGGGATAGGCTCCAGGCCCCCCGTGACCCTGAATACAGGATTAAGTGCTATAGATGGTGAGTGGTGTCATGGAGGGAACAGCCTGAATCAGTCCTCTACAAACTACATAAGGAACATGCTTGAATGGTGAATTTTAACATGAAACATCTGCAATAGTAATTATGAAAAAAAAAACATGAAATAAATAAATCAGAAATTATTCATTCCTTTTTTTGTTAATTGTCATCTCTTACTCTTCATGATTGTGTTTTCTTCATGATTGTGCCTCTTTGCATGCTGTGGCCTTGAACCTTTAAGTTTGATTCCTGTCTTTGGGTCTGTGTGTGTACATGCTCTCTCCATGTTTGGAGGGTTTCCTTCCACAGTCTACAGACATGCAGAGTAAGCTAACCGATGATTCCAAACGGATCGGCACTTCATCAGGGATCCACTCAGCCTAATGCCCCGAGGGCCCTGGGATAGGCTCCAGTCCTCCAGTGTTTTTTGTGTGTTTTTTTATGATTTTTTAAAATTATTTATTTATTTTTTGATGCTCAGCATTGGACTTCACTGATTAATTTACATTTAAATTATGTTATCAGTTTAAGCAGATGCCTAGTAAATTGGTGTTTTATTGTTTGATAAGAACTCTATGAATTATTCCTATTTTTTTCCTATAGTAAGATTGGCTTTTTGTCTGGAATTGTACAAATATTAAATTGCTCGTGTAAATGCACATATGAACAATATACGAAAGAATCGATAAAATGAGACCTGATGTCGGGAAGATTTTCTCTGAATACTTTACAATTCTTTCAATATCATAATTTTCTATTAAAATACGTTTCCATTACTATAAAGTACAAGTATTTTCTTTCTTTTTTTTGTTGTTGTATTTTTCCCCGATTTTCTCCCTAATTTAGTCGTGTCCAATTCCTCCCCGTCACTAGGGGGCTCCCTCATTAAGGTTACTACTAGCACTCAGCCGGGAGGACCGAAGACTATCACGTGTTTCCTCCGAAACACATGACGCCAGCCGACATGCATCTTTTTTCGAACTGCTCTCTCACGCACCATTGGGGACGGAGTAACACACTCGGAGGACAGCGCTATCCGCTCCTTCCGCTCGCGTGAGCTCACAGACGCCCCTGATTGACTGTAGAGCCGTGATTAATGTGGGAGCACTAAGTACCTCTCATCCCTCCCCTCTAAGAGAGCTCGGCCAATCAGCTCTCTCTAGACCTCCGGCTGCGAGAGGTTACAGCATCACCCGGGAATCGAATCGAACTCACGATCTCCGAATGACAGGGCGAGCACTTTACTGCTGCGCCACTCGGAGGCCCAGTACTTATTATTATGATTACAATATAGACGCATTTACAGAATGAAAGCCCATCCGATCCACACTCAGCTGGGCACAGATGCACAGCTTCCTGGTGCAACCCTCCCATTTTATCCGTGCTTGAGACCGGCACTGCATCTAGTGTCTGGGGTTTGGGTATTGGATGGAAATCGAACATGGTTCTTCCACATGGCAGATGAGAAACCTATCACTGAGCCACCAAATGTCCAATGATTTCTTAATACAGAAATCGTTTTCTGTATTAAACACACTATTAATGTGTACCGGTTGGCCCTAGTCATTAAACCCAGATTTGTATTTATATCTTTATATGCAGGTAGGCACTGTTACAGTATAGTGTGTGTTAGTTGTACAGTGATGTGCATGATTGGTAATAATATAGTGAACCATCCAGGGGAACATGACTTCTCCATCTCCAGGACTTTATATTTATTTTATGCTAACTCATTTTGACAATATAGTCATTTTAATTTGTTAATCACCTATATTTGGTGCTTTATTTATCTTTTTGTAGTTGTATGTTGTAGAACATCTGCCAGGAGAGATTGTTCCTGTTGTTACTTACAGTATGTTAGAGCAGCTATAAACATTCAAAAGTATTGTTCGCTCCCTCACCAGCCTTTTCTTTAAGTTACAAAGATAAAGAAAGGCTTGTCTATGCTTGTTCTGACTGAATGGCCAAAAGGTGCAAAGTCCTCGGTCCTCTGGTGGCGGAAGACTTATTGACGTTTACAAAGCACTGACTCTTCCTCAAATGCTGAGCAAACATCTTGTAACAGAAACTTCAGCGTATCAATGATGCTTATCAGTTAATCACTAGTATGTGGATTGCTGCCTATACGATCTTTTTGTAATTTATTGTTCGGGTTAGATTAATACATCTCAGTCCCCTTGGGAGGAACCTGAGCATAACCCAGTCTCTGATGCTGTTCTATAAATGATCCGATGCATGGAGCCCTGACTCCCCTGACTCGCAAAACCCACATGCAAAATAATGCCAGTTTTGGAACATTTATCAGGAAGAAGGTTCAACAATCAACAGTAATTGTTACAGTGAGATGCTTATTGAAGACACAGAGGACTGCTATTCATGGGCATTGTGATCTTACATGACAATGCACTGATCTTGCTCCATTAGACTTTCACCTGTTTGGTCCAGGGAAAGCAGGGTTATGAGGACAAAGATTAATTTCTGATAAAATAGTCAAGACAGTGCATTCGTGGCTCGAAGCTCAGTTAAAAAAAAAAAAAATATATATATATATATATATATATATATATATATATATATATATATATATATATATATATATATATATAAGGGAATATGAAAACCTGTTTACAGATGGCCACCATGTATTGAGTCGGGGGTAACTCAATAGTTAAGGCATTGGACTTCGGTTCGGAAGGTCCCAGGTTAAAATCCCATGACGCCCCTGTTGGGCCCTTGAGCAAGGTCCTTTACCCTCAACTGTTCAGATATATAATGAAATTAAAATGTCAGTTGCTCTGGATAAGGGGGTCTGCCAATGCCTAAATGTATTGAAAAGCAAGGAGATTATAAAATAACTTTAGCCTTTTTCTCATTGTGATTTAATTTTTATCTAAACCTATTCTTAATATTCTTCTACACCTTGTTGCTTGTATGTTATTATATTATATGTGAATTGTCTGCTGTAACGTCACAATTTCCCCTCTATCTATCTATCTATCTATCTATCTATCTATCTATCTATCTAGATAAAATACACTATCAGAACAAACCTCTGGCTAGTACTATAGAAACAATAACATGCAGATTAAAATTAATCTCTGGCTGTTACTACAGAAAAAAAACAGCATTAGAAAAAAAATCCTCTAGTTGTTACCAAATAAATGATAAAATACACTATTAGAACAAACATCTGGCTGTTACTATAGAAACAATAACATGTAGTATTAAAGTTAATCTCTGACTGTTTCTATAGAAACAACAACATTTAAAATAGATTCTGGCTGTTACTATAGAAACAGTCAAATCTGCTGTTAGAACAAACTTCTGGTTGTTACTACAGAAATAATAACATGTAATATTGAAATGAGAGTGTCTGGCTGTTACTACAAAAATAACAGCATTAAGGGGAAAGCTTCTGCCTTTTACTATGGAAACTATAAAACACACAATAAGAGCAAAACTCTGGCTGTTACTATAAAAACAATAACATGCCATATTTAACGAGCTGTTACTACGAAACAACAGCATTCTAAACTTATTCTAGTAAGTTAAAACACAATCAGAGCAAACCTCTGGCTGTTACTGTAGAAACTATAACATGCAGAATTGCTATGAGTCTCTGCCTGTTACCATAGAAAGGATAACAAATAGTACTAACCGGGGTGATTGGATGCTACTATAGAAACTGCAGGGATACAGTATCAGATGGAATGTGTGGTTGTTGCTATAGAAACGATAACATGCACTATCAGAAGGGGTGTATTCATATTAATCTTTGATTCGAGTTACAGACTTTTAAACCTGCTATTAACGAAAAGCTTTAGTAAACACAACGGAAGACCCTGGTGCGTGGGTGCGAGCGCGCGCGCGCGCTCTCTTTCTCTCTCTCACTCGGAGCGGCTCGAACGTCAAAAGCGGCGCGCCAAAAACCTGAAAACAACGTGTGGGCGGGGCTGCGCGCCGACCGCCGTGTTTACGTCACATCGTGCGTGTCCAATCACGAAGCAGCACCGTAGGACACCGCCAAGATTAGTTTGATGGCTAACTCAACAATATAGCTGTGCTTGTAGTGGCTCGGCTAGTAGCTAACCTCAATAGCGAGTTAGCTTATAGCCTGTCTCACACTACCATTATCATTCATTATCATCATCATTATTATCATCACTAACAGCCAGCGCCTGAAGCGCTTTAAAGTAGCTGCAAAAGACAAAAAAAAAAAACTTATAATGAAGACGCGAAGTGTGGAAACATAGCTGAGGTAAGCGACAGAGTGCACGCGCAGCTTTCAGGACTAACCTAGCTAACGTTAATTAGAGTTAGCCAGCTAGTAATGTAGCCTGCTAGCTCCAGTTAGCACACTCAGGCCTGTGAGCTAGCCAAGCACTTCGCTCTCAGGCTTGTTAACCCTCTTAAAGGTAGAAAACGCTAAAGTTCACTCTTGTGAATCCGTAAACTGGTGTCTTTGTTATGAAAGGGAATTACAGTTTCATTTAGAAAAACTTTTCCTGCAGGTCATTATTTTATAAACACAAGCCGTGTCTTTCGTGCTGGAGGTTTCTCTTATTAGCAACAACAAAAAAAATGCTCAAAAGTTAAAAGTTTATATTTTAATGTGTATAAATCAACCTACTTCAGTAAACATACTGATTTAACACTAATAGTGAGACAAACATGTAGTTAGTTTAGTCAGGTAGTTGAGTAAATACCCGGATGGTGCATTTTTTTTTTGTGTATGTGAGAAATCTTTGTTGTTTTATAAATATTTATGTGTGGTTTATATATAAATACACACATTATGGACAAATATATTTGGCCAAAACAGTTATACAGCATATGAAGACATTTTGGACAGTGCCATGCTTCCAACTTTGTGGCAACAGTTTGGGGAAGACCCTTTTCTATTCCAACATGTCTGTGTGTCCCAGTGCACAAAGCAAGAACCATAAAGACATGGTTTGATAAGTTCGGTGTGGAAGGACTCGACTGACTAATCGAACACGTTTAGGATGAACTGGAACTGAGATTGCAAACCAGGCCTTCTCGTCCAACATCAGTGCCTGACCTCATAAATTCTCTACAGAATGAATGAGCATGAATTCCCACAGAAACACTCCAAAATCTTGTGGAAAACCTTCCAAGAAGAATGGACGCTGTTATAGCTGCAAAAGAGAGACCAACTCGACATACTAAAGTATTGATTTCTACTGCAGTGTTCGGAGGATTTGGTCAAAATTTGTCGTAAACAACATGAAAGCATGGATCCGCCCTGCCTCGTATCAACATTTCATGCTGCTGGTGGTGATGTAATAGTGTGGGGGAGATTTTCTTGGCACACTTTGCACCCCTTAGTACCAATTGAGCATTTTTTACTTTCCATACTACAGACATGGCCAATGCACACTTGATTTATTACAAATAACACTATGTCTTCAGGTGAAACTAATAGGACATCAAACTGGTTTCTATTACATGAGTTCACATCACGGATTTGCAGCACCTGTGTGACGCCATCGTGTCAACACGGTCCGAAATCTCTCGGTAGTATTTCCAGCGCTTAGTTTAAATCCGTGCCACTAAGCCAGCAAAAATGGGTCCAACCCAGTACTAACAAGGTGCACCTAATGAATGAGTTCGATGAGTGTATACTCGTTAGCCCAGTTTCAAAAAATGTGATTTGTTTTGTGTGTTTGTGTGTGTGGTTACCGCTGCTAAATTATGCTTTGGTTGTGTAACTAATGCACAGTTTCAGTTCTGTAATGAAGTTACCCCCCCACCCCCCAGGGAAAGCAGACCAGAAGCAGAGACGTGCAGCGAAGAAGACGCTCTTGCGGCCTCTGCAAGAGCCAAACATGATGGCAAGAGATGTAAGTGTCCGGATAATGACAAACGCCATGTCAGAATCATTGCGGCATAGAAGTCGAAAAGAGGAAACTGACGCTTGCTGATCCACATGTGTAGTGTGTCACTGAGCTGCTGTTTGGCAAATTGCAAAATCCATATTGTTGTATCTGCTTCATGTTTATGATTCACTTTAATTACATTGGACTTAGTGAAAGAATTATGAAATCTGTTCCTGCACTTTATATCGGTCCGCTCAGTCTTCCACTGAAAAGTTTTGTGTAATGATGAATTGAATGTTAAGTACCTTTTGATTTATTTCTTTTATTTCTTTTTTTTTTTTTTTTACTCAAAACATGTTCTTATTGCTTATAAATTTTTTACATGATATAAATAGAGAGCCTCCCCAAACCCCTTAATCACAACAGTCATTAATGACTTTTAAGCACATTTTATTCAAGGATCCCCTCCCCCTTGGAATATTCTGTGTGAGTCAAATTAGATAATTACGCAATATCACATGAGAAGTTCACATGAGAAGGCAGGGGTAGCTCAATGGTTAAGGAATTAAACTTTACTTATCAGAAGGTCCGAGGTTCAAACTCCACCACCACCAAGTTGCCACTGCATGAGCGTCTTTCATATGCTGTAAGCCAGAAGGTGTGCTGTTATACTTAATATTAGCATGGTTGTGATGCGGTCGTAGCCACGAGGGTGCAGCCCTAACAAATGGAATTTTTGTCATTTTATTTGTTTATTCAACCAGTTATTTTGCTCCGCCAAAGCATACTCTTCTGCGATTCGTGGAATTGGCTTTGCACTGGTGCCTGACAGTTAGTGTAATTAACTGGTGTGAAAATAGTTTTCAAATCTTACCAGCCTTGTGTAGACAAAAGATGAGGTGAATAAACCATGGAGGCAGTGGACATTTAACTCATGAGAAACTTAATGAGTTTATATTTTCACTTTTACTTTATATTTCCACTTGCTCCAGATTAGAGTATTGGATAACTTCCAGCTTTAAGGGATTTAATCCTCCATGTTGCTATGTTGGTGTACCATTACTTTTTCCTGTACTGCACACCATACAAGTCACTTAAGCCAAACATCTTTACTAAATTGCCGCTCATGCTACACCAGTCACATGTGGATAGCTGAATTTTTGGGGGAGTAAAAAATACAAACATTGAGCCCTTTAAAGATGCCCATGATTGGCTAGTGTCACTGTGGTTGACCATGGAGATAGATGAAAACTCCTCCCACCCTGAGAGTGGAGCCACAGAGAGCTGTGTACTGTCAATTTTAACAAGCACTCTCCCACACTAGTATAACTGTACTAGTATTGCACTCGGCAGGTAAGGATAGAGTTGTTCCATCCCAGGGAATTAGCCCTATATAATATTTATTATATTTGTTAAAATTTATTAGCTAATCAGCTCACCATATGAACTTCATGTTCACTCTGGATCACTAGGGATGTTTAAGTGCCATCTTTTTCCAGCCCTGGTAGCTTTCATGTACAGGGAGTCCCCGACTTACAAACATTTCAGTTACAAATTTCCGCAGATATGAACGGACTGAGGTTCTACTTGTGGTTCAATCGCAGAAATAGCTCACATGTAGCGTACAAAAAATAGACACTGCCATGCACCAGATACCAATATTTACAATTGTATACAATATTTTCAGTGTGCAAGTGAATGCATTCAATTTCAAGTTTGGTATATTGCGGAAAAGTGAGGCGGCCTCAACGGGTTTTGATTAATCAGTCCGGGAGCACGATGATAAATTTCTCTCCTGTAAAGCTGTCCTGATGGGAAAAAAAAAAAAGTCCGTGTTCACAGTCCAATACAGTGGAAAACCTCTGAGACAAAATGGCGTCTGGGATTCCCCTCGCGATTAAAGAGCCAACACCGTTCTATTTCACTGTGAGATTGATTTTCCTTAGGCGCGGTTATGGTTTTTGGCCATATGATGGCAGTGCAAGGAAAATGGACAGATTTAGTCAAGTGGATCGGGATGCTTTACACTGTATATTTGTGTCAAAGGCATATAAGACTCACTTTGATAAACTTACGAGCGGGTTCTGTTTTGGGTGCATGTTTGTAAGTCCGATTTGTTCTTAAGTCAGGGACTGCCTGTATTTAATACACATACTGATTAATAGTTCATATTTCTAATCATACATGAGGTGGAATTTCACGGAGGCTTGTTCTTGTTTTTAACTTTTTCTAAGATTATTAGGATTGCAGTAGAGAAAAAAGCGCATTTTGTTCCAGTTCTGGCTGTAAGGCCAAGTTGATTCCTAGTTATTACTCCGACCACTAATCCCTGTTTTTTTTTTTTTTTTTTTTTTTTTTACCCACCCAAAAGGGTGGTCTGAAAGAAACCAGTGGAGAGCTGAAGGTTTTCACCACTCAGAACGTGAGTCCTGGAGCCGGTGAGTACGCCTCGGAATCCGTGTTTGCAACCGTTTGTCAGGTAGTTCTCTGAAATATTTTTTTACCCCCATAAAAAATGGAACTTAAAATGGGATTTCTATATTTATTATTATTATTATTGAGGATGACATGATATTAATATTACACGTTAAGAATGAGTAATTAATGAAATTTTAATTTTATATAAAAAAAAAAATTTAAATCCTTACTTATATATGTAGGCTGGTAAACTGTAAAAAGGAAAAGCTCAGTATTATCTTGTAAATGAATCAAATAATGTGTTTACGAGTTATACACATTTCAGTAATGTTTTATTTAATGGTATCAGTCGTTTTTGTTTCAGTAAATCTTAAATATTTAATTTCCATAGTAAGAATTTGATATAGCAGCAGCACCAGGTATCCAAGGTGCTCATGTTACCAGGGTAACGTATGGAGGACGTAACGTCTGCGCTGGAATTTTGTTTCCTTCAGTGACATTCCCTGCACAGGAAGCACACTGTTGAATGGAATGCAGCCACGGCGTGTTGTATTTGTCGCTGTGCTTGTCTGTACATATCTGTGCATGTTCCTATACATATGTTCACATGTTCTTGTTAAGTGCCGATGTGATGACACACAGCTTTGAGAGTTTAGATTGAGGAACAGGACGTCTGCCTTTAAAAAGCCTCAAAGAATTGATTTGAATTATTGATGCACTTACAGTATGTGCACTCTGTAGCGCTCATGAGAGACTGTAGACACCAGGGCCCGTATTCACAAAGCTTCTTAAACTTAAAAGTTGCTCCTAGTGACTTCTTAGAATTATGACATTTTCTTAGAATTCCCCCTTAAATTTAGGACTAAATCCTAGTAAAGATAAAAAGTATTCACAAAACATCTTAGCCCTAAAAACAGTTGCTAAGGTAAAAATTGTTAAGAGTAGAGGGGACTTTTAAGAGGCCTAAGAGTTTCTATAGAAGAGAACAAAATGGCGGAAAGAAGAAATATTCTGCAAACACTGAACGTAAAGCTAAAAGTAAACACTGCTCTTCTGTTCAATTTGGTTTTCTTGTTGTTTTACTTTCTTCCATCTCTCTTGGATTGTTGGCTACATACCATCCAAAAGTGCAACTTAAACCGACTGTCCTGTAATCATGTAAACTGGTAAAAGCTGAGCCATTTTGCTCCCATCAATCTCAAATGGATCACAAGTAATAAATCCAGTATGGTAAATAAATGTAAGAACGTGAAGCAGAAATCGGTTGCTTCAAAAGTAGACACATTTTCAACATTTGGCTTTTTAATTAATTTTAAGATATTTAGCCTATAACAGCAACTTTGCATCACTAAGATAAAGGTTTTTGAACTTTCCAAGCTCAGAGTTGCTCTAATCACTTTTAGCCTAAGACTCCCAGCTAGGACTTTTTAGGCTAAGATAGGAGTTCTCTAAGAGAATTCTAAGAAGCTTTGTAACCCAGATCTGTGTCAGGATTGCAAAACTACAAAAGTCTGCTTCGAAGTTCAGTGACATGGCCCATCCTCAAAAGGACGAATTGTGCAGATTGGACAGTATGACTATCTGTAAAACACTGATACTGCGGGAAATGATCACATTACACTTTTCTCAGATTACAACCGCTTAAAAAAATTAAATGGCTTGCAAACTCTGAAGCTGATCCTGAGCTTTAAACAGGAGGGGGAAAACCTTTACTTTGTATTTTAGTGTTAAATCATTTGTTTTACAGACATTAAATAAAAGCAGACGGCACAGCAGGGTAGCGGTCATGGCACCGTGGCCTTGAACCTCCAGGGTCGACAGATTCGATTCCTCGCTCACGGTCTGTGTGCATGGAGTTTGCATGTTCTTCCCGTGCTTGGTGGGTTTCCTCCCACAGTCCAAAAACATGCGATATAGGCCGAGTGCGTTTCTCATATTTAGGGCCCAAGCACTATAAGGTGCGCAGGACCCTCTTGTTTTCCTAAGGATTATTTTTAATTTTTTCCCCCACCCTTTGGGACTTTTCGGCACACACGCACACCTCACAATGCACACACACACCACACACACACCTCTCACGACGCACACAAACACACTAATGCACTCAACAAATATTTAGGGCCCAAACTGACCCGGATGGCGATGGCTTTTTTTGAGGTCTTAACACAATACACGAATAACACATGTTGTGCGGTGCGCCTGAAGTGGCGATGGCACAGTGTGCTTGGGCCTGTCATCGTTGCTTGCAACTATATTTTTAGGGCCCAATCACTATAAGGGTCCTAAGGATTATTTTTTTTCCCCACCCTTTTGGACTTTTTGTGGGTCTTAACATGCTCAAAAACTCATGAAACTTGGCAGCCAGGTTGGAATCTGCTGCCATCAGGATGCCTGAGAGTCTCGGGGCCCCCAGGTGCCCGCACACGAGATTTTGCTGTATAGATCATACACACTTTCACGTAGGCACACGAAACTTGGTACACATCAGCTCATTGAGCCGAACAACTTTCGCACTGCATGTCCCGGGCTCAACTCAACAGGAGGCCGGTTGTTTGCAAAAACGCCCCCAATGGATTTTGATATACTCCTCCTAGGGAAATTGTAGGATCGCCACCAAACTGGGCCGAAGAGATCTAAAGATATTGAGGATGCAAAATGGCGGTGGGATTTTCCATAAATCAAATGGGCCAGTCGTGATAATGTCTTACACCAAACTTACACCAAAAATGATTAATAACTTTCTATGTGGCATTATATTGGGTGACATCATATTCAGTGACACGTTCAGTGACGTCACATTCAGGAACATCATAGTGTGATGCTTATTTTCCAGCATCTGTGGCCTATTGTACACACACAAACATCACAAATGTTAACACTCTCTCACACACACACGCATTCATGCATGCATGCACACACATACACGCACATTACAAATGTTAACACCCACACGCGCACACACACACCTATCCCACGACGCACACACAAGCGCACACAGACTTGTATCACAATGTTAACAGTTTCACAGTCACACAGATGCACGTATACACAAACACACTCATACTCATGTATATCACACCACAATTTTTATCACTCACACACACATCACACACAAAATAATACACACATCACACATGTTAACTCCCATCCACACATCACACACTAATGCACTCAACAAATATTTAGGGCCCAAACTGACATTAGCCCTGTATAGTGTGTGATGTGTGCAGGTTTTGCCTGGCAACCAGGTGACAATGGCTTTTTCGAGGTCTTGACACACTCGAATAACACAGGTTGTGCGGTGCGCCCGGGATGTCGATGGCACAGGGTGCTTAGGCCCGTCATCGTTGCTTGCAACTATATTTATATATTTTTCCACTCTTTTGGGCTTTTCGGGGGTCTTAACATGCTCAAGAACTCATGAAACCTGGCAGACAGGTTGGAATCTTCTGCCATCAGGATGCCTGAGAGTCTCATGGCCGGGGGCCCCCAGGGGCCCCCACACGAGATTTTGCTGCCTTGCTCATACACACTTTTACGTAGGCACACGAAACTCTGTACACATTTAGAGCTCATTAAGCCAAACAACTTTCGCACTGCATGTCCTGGGCTCAACTCAACAGGAAGCCGGTTATTTTGGGTCGTTCGCAAAAACGCACCCGATGGATTTTGATATACTCCTCCTAGGGAAATTATACAAATTGCTACCACACCGGGCCGATGTGATCTAAAGACATTGAGGAGGCAAAATTGCGGAGGGATTTTTGATATCTCAAACGGGTCAGCCGTGATAATGTCTTAAACGTACGCCGAAAAATTATTAATAACTTTGTGTGGCATTATATTGAGTGACATTATATTCACTGACACCTTCAGTGACATCACATTCATAGTGTGATGCTTTTCTTTCAGCATCTGTGGCCTATTGTACACACATACACACACCACAAATGTTAACACTCACACACTCGCGCACACACACACACACACATGCATGCAAGCACACACACACACACACACATGCATGCAAGCACACACACAAACACACTCATACATCACACACATGCACACATACATACTCCCATATTACAAATGTTTACACTCAAGCACACACACACACCTCTCTCACGACGCACATGCACACACTAATGCACTCAACAAATATTTAGGGCCCAAACTGAGGTTAGCCCTGTGTAGTGTGCGATGTGTGAAGGTTGTGCGGTGCATCCGAGTGGCGATGGCTTTTTCGAGGTCTTAACACACTTGAATAACACAGGCTGTGTGGTGCGGTGGCGTTGGCACAGGGTGCCTGGGCCCGTCATCGTTGCTTGCAACTATATTTACTCTGTGTGTGTGTGCGCGCGTGCACTGTCCAGGACGTGCCCCACCTTGTGCTCAAAGTCTCCTGACTCCAGGCCTCCGTGACTCTGTAGTGTAGAAGCGGTATAAAAGAGAAATGAATGAATAAATTAAATAAAAGCAGCCAAATAATATTCTAGGAATTTTATTGTGGATGTTGCTGAATTGTGGATTGTTAATCAAAAATGGTCATCGACAGCACTTTCAGCTGAAAGATGGTGAAAAAAAAAAAGGCTGAAATTTTTTGATGGAAGATAATGAACAAAATTTTGTATAATAAAGTATCAGATCTAATGCATTGTTATTGTTAATAGAAGTTAAAGTTGGGAATTTGTTGAAGCTTTTGTGCTCAGGGTGGTCATGCCCGTCGCAGTAGAAACTTGACTTCACATTCACATAGTGTTTATTAGTGTTCATTTTGTCAGCTATTTTTAGTCTTGGTCTTAGTCCTGGGATAAATGTCAGGGGAACCTTTACGTATTTTAGTCTAGTTTTAGTCAATGAAAACAACATTTTGGCCATAGGATTATTATTAATTAACCCGACAGTCAATCTATTCTAGCTTGTCTATACAGCACAAACTGCTGCTTGTCCATATGTTTTAACTACAAAACAATAGGAGCAGCATGTACAATACAGTGTTAAAATTTCATTAATTTTTTAAAATGAATTTACACACTTAAAGTACTGTTGGTATACTGTATCTGTTATTGGTCACAATCATTTGCTAACCTATTATCTAAATGTGTTTGGCAACGGTGTAACTATAAATAAAAAAAAACATCACAACTCACAATATTAACATGTGGTAACATAATTTACCACAAAGAGGCTGTAAAATTGGATGATCTTTATGCTATGCCTTGATGCGTCTCTTCAGGTTTGTGGTATTTTTTTCCAACGGATTGTGATGAAAGTTATATGTTGATGAAAATAAAGACAATGTTTTATACGCCTTTTTTTCCCCACCTCATTTTAGTCTCGTCTTTTTTGAAAGAACGTTGCAAGCAGTTCACCCCATGATTGTGTGTACTATTTAAATATTTTAAAACCATGTAGTTGACTTTTAAACCAGTCAGTGTAATATTACTGTATTTCCAGCAGAGGGCAGACATCCTTTAGACTTTTTTGTGTTCATGTTGTATCTGTCGCTTTGTCTGCCAGGTGCTGTGGTGTCTTTCGTGACCGTCCATCCTTCTTCCATCACCGGAGTGAAGCAGATAATGCCCAAAGCCGTCAGTGCCCCCGGCCTCAACATGCTTTCACATGTGGTAAGACATCTAAGGGTCATCGCCATCATGTTGATAAGACTTTCCGTTCCCAAATAAGACGTAATCTCGTCTGCACCAGAGCTCCTTTCTCTGTTCTCACAGGTTCTGCTTGTTCTTTAATTAGGGCCAGGGCCTCCTCTAATAGCTCTTCTCTCCTCCAGTGAGGTTTCTATGTTCCTTCCTTTGACAGTGCTAAAATCCTCCATTAACATTAAGCGAGGTGACCTGTGAGAGTTCCACCTAAGCTGATCACAGAAGTTTGGAGTCAGCAGGATTAGAGCGCAAATCATCGCCATCATCCAATTACAGGCGCAAGCTCTCAGCCAGTGCAGGGTGCGAGGTGGACACCGGGTATTGTTGGTTATCAGTTTGTCTCACTGGAAGAAAGTTTTTTGAAAAAATTAGTTTTAATGAAGCCAGCGACATCAATATTCAAGTTTGTTTCTTGTCTCTTTGGCCACCTAAAAAAAATGTACCTGATACAAGATTTGCATTAAGATGGATTTTAATATTTTAAAGTTAGAAAAACACATTTGAAGAATTTTGTGTAACTTTTTTTTTTTTTTAAATTGTATGACACTTTTAAGCGTTTAAAATCACAGTTTGTTTCTACCATAGAGTAAAAAAAACTTTTAACCGCACATCCTATATATATATTCATTCCGTTTCACCCTGACATCTTCACATTGTTTAAAGAGCCATTTTAACAACCAAGAAGGTAAACACACTCCACATAAAGATGTGGCTTTTTCACAAAAAAATGAGTCACGTCGTTTAAATCCCACATTTTATTCAAGATGTTGTACGCAAGCTTGTTGGGGTTAATCAGTTAATCAGGATTTTGAGCTTTAATTCAATGAGTTCAGGGATTAAGTTTTTTATTATTATTATTATTATATATATATATTTAATTCCTCTATTTTAACTGGTTCAAAAGTCAATGGACAATTCCCTTGTTTTATTTAATTACATGTTAAGGAGATAAAAGGGCTGTGCATGATTGAAGTGTTTCACTTTGCATTTGGTAGCTGTTCTCAATATGTGTTGAAACGGGTGCTGATGCAAGTGAAGGAGGCCATCGTTAGATAGCCAGAAGTATCAGAGAGATTGCAGAAAAATCAAGCATTATCTTAAAAAGTAGGAATGCACTTGGTAAGTTCAGCCACACCAAAAGAAAAAGCCCAAAAGACAAGCATAGAGGACAACTGAGGTGATTGATTGCAGAATCAACAGTTAAAAATTTAGCCGAGAATTAGATATAACCAAGAACCGAAAGGCCGGGTTAGACTCTACTAGAAAACGTCCAACAGTCCTGCTAAGTTCTCCAGACAGATTTATCGGATAGATGGAACCAAGATTCTGTTCCAGAATAATTGAAGAAACCGATATCAAGTAAGAAAAAAGTTCTTAGATTTGATTGAATTATAGAATATAGATAATACGGTAAATAAGTGTGGGAGTTCACATGTACAAGGCAGAGAGTGATTAATGTACCCAAAGTGTAGTAGGTTTATACAGTGTAACTGTGTGAGCATTGTGCTATGCATGAGACATGTCAAGATGATAACATGTCTCAGGTGATAACATGATGCCTGTGGTATGCTTATGAAGCACTCTAAGCCATCTGAGTCATCTGTCAAACATGGTGGAGGCAGCGGTTGACAGTCACAATGGACCTGGGTTACTAGTGTTTATTGACGATGTGACTGGTGGTGGAAGTAGAGGGTTGGATCAGCAGTCGCTTGTTTACATAGACACTGAAACTGCATGTCACCAGACGAGGAATGAAACAGACTGAGTTTAAAGTAGGTTGGACTAGAAAACCAGAGAAGAAGATAGAAAATAAAGAAAATAGAAGAGTGCTGAAGTGTTTCAGACGAGTTCAGCAGAACTGATAGAACAGCTGATTCGGCCTGATTTTTACTTACTGAAGACAAACCTGAAGGCAAACGACGTAAAGCCCTGGCAAAGCAACTTAGTAGAGGAAACTCTGCATTTGGAGAAGTCAGTGGTTTCCAGACTTTAAACAGACAGCAAAAGATTTGTGTTCAAATATTCAAAATGATCCTAATGTTTTTTATGTATGCATGCTGGTCAAAAAGTTTTTACCGCCTGTGAAGTAGAGGAACTTGGTAAAAGAATCCGTAATCGCCAAACTCAAAATGCAGTATGCTTCTCAAACTCTTTAAATCTATACCTATAATAAAACTGTAAAGGTGGCATGTTTGTACATTTGTTTCATCTCAATCGGAAGAGAAGGGAAGAGAATATATGCTGCTTTTAAATTTAAATAGAAAACGCCCTTATCGTAAAAAAAAAAAATAAAATCGACCTTGGGGTGAAAAAAAAAACTAATACACTTTATTAATACCTTCAGCACATAATTGTTCAATAATTGTCGTGGTAGTGGCCAGAGGCAAAATATGAAAATTTATTCACCTCATCTGGAGAAGTTCTCGCAAGAACAATAACGTCAAGTGCATTTTCTAAACCCATCAAGAACCAAGCATGATGAAACTGACTCTCATGAAGACTTTCCCAGGAAAGCAAGACCAAACCGTACAGCTGCTGCAGAGGAGAAGTTCATTTAGATTTACCAGCCTCAGAAATCACCAATTAACAAACAGCAACTCCGATTAGAGGCGTGATGAAGGATTTACAGATTTTTGCAATATTAGTCTTGTTTAAAGGGAATGTTGTGTTGTGGTAAATTTTGAGAATGTATTGTGTGTCTGTAGGTGATTGGCACTCCTCAGAGACCCACAGCTCCTGCTGGTGCTGCTCTATTAACCAGTCCCAGAACTCCCAGCGCGCAGTTCCTCACACCACAGACGCACGTGCGAGAGTCCTCACCCTGGTCCAGTGGGTAGGTCATGTGCACACGGTACCACCTCTCAGATTTCAGCAGGATTTTTAACACAGTACATATTAGTGTTCAGGTGTCCCAGGCTATATGCTGAAAGTATTTGCCTGCACGCACACTATTATTTATTTTATTGATTTTTTTTTTTGTTGCCGTGTGAAAAAGTAATTGCTCTGTAAACCTAATATTTGCTTGTGACACCCTTGCTGGCAACTTAAAATAGAGTGTTTTCCCAATAACTTTCACTCAGTCTTTCACATTTGTTCTGGAGGAATTTTGTCTCGCTCTTCTTTCCAGAATTGTTTGAATTCAGCCACATTAGAGGGTTTTCGAGCATAAGCAGCCTATTTAATGTGGTGCCACTACAACTCAATCGGACTTTCATCTGTATCATTTAAGTATGGGCGGAAAAAAACAAAACATTGCACTGTATTTTATTAGCAGATGTGGTTACATAAAGTGTAGTGACAATTCAGCTGTTATAATTCTAGTCTATTTATTAGAATGGGGACAACAGCGTTCCCTATCATTTCTTCATTTTTAAAAATATGATTAAGCAATTAAAGCATTATATGAATTATGTAAAATTATTTTAGATTCTTGTTTCTAAACGTTTCACATACAAAACTCAAACGAGCTACTTTCATTATATTTGTATTTAAACAAGTATTTAAAATTAAGTAACTGGACTAGATTAAGCAAAGTATAGAAAAGAAACAAGAACAAATTATTTTATAAAACAAAGTTTACCATATAAATAAATCAAAGTTTGATGTGTAGTATTTAAGAGATTAACTAGATATTGGTTGTGTGATATAAGCCAATAGGAATATTTATTTTTAATTAACCAAAAATACATATGAGGAGTTTATTTGCAAAATCAAAATTTTTAGCAATTGTCACAAATCATACTTTATTATCTAAAATCAGAAAATAGCAAATAATTGGCATTTGGTTGTTTTGGTTAGGTTACGGTAACTCAACTGATTTAGGATCAAGTATTAGACATGACAGTAATATTCACATTTTTAAAGAATGGCACTTATCTGTTTTTACAAATAACTGAGGAAAAATAAAAGTTTTTTTTTTTCCAGTCCAAATTACAAAACAAAAGGAATCCTGAGGTGAATGTATCCGTTAAAATAACACCATAATTCCTGCTGGTGCTAAAAGCAGGACAATGCTTTATATAAATAATAACCAAAGCTGCTCAGAATGAACGAATCGGCACGTCGCCTTTGACTTTTCTCCCCTACAGACGTAGCAGTAGAAGAGGGGACAAGAATGGGAAAGGCTTGAGACATTTCTCCATGAAGGTGTGTGAGAAGGTTCAGAAGAAAGGCGTAACCTCTTACAATGAGGTCGCAGATGAGCTGGTGACCGAGCTGAGTTCTGGAGACAACATCTCTCCCAACGAAGCTGTAAGTTCTTAAAACTCACACGTTGATTGTTAGGTGAGGGTTTTTTTAATTTATTTTTTATAATAGCCGATGTTCAGTGTTATTAAAAATGAGGGTGAGTCAAAAATTATCTGCACTCTGGCTGTACAATTTATTTTAATTAACTCTTAGTGAAGTGAATCCTCGTCCTCATCCGCTCTCAGGGGTCGAAACAGGTGAAATACCAACGGAGCAAGATCGGGATTATAGGGAAGATGCTTTAACACCTCAAAAACACCCTTGGGTAGCAGTCCTATCTAAAGTTTAGGCATCAGCTCTTCAGTAAGCTCCTCACTGAAATGAGTACTGTTGATTGTTGAACCTTTTTTCCCTGATAACGTTCCAGTACTGGCCCTCAGAAAACTGTACGCATTGATGAATTTTTCAGCAGATTGTTGACTTTTAAACTTTTTTTTGCCCGGCAATTGGGGATGTCTCCTTGTTCCATACTCTGCCGTTTACTCTCAGGCTCGTAGTATTATTGATGGAAGACAAAGATTTAAGAAGATTTACAAAGAGTTTATTATTGAAGCCAAAAAAACTTAGTAGACCTTGTAAGTCGTGTTCAATGGATATGTATGTATGTTTGTTGAATGTTTTCCAAAGTCGACATTTTCATCAATCATGATTGTTTTTCTTGTTGAACTAATCTGACTATTGTTTTTTTTTGTTGTTGTTGTTTTTTTGTATGTTCCCGCACCTGCAGCACGTTTATGACCAGAAGAACATCCGGAGGCGGGTATACGATGCACTAAATGTCCTAATGGCGATGAACATCATCTCCAAGGACAAGAAGGAAATCAAATGGATCGGCTTCCCAACCAATTCCGCTCAGGAATGCAAAGACCTGGAGGTTAGGAACTGATGTATACAGACGCATGCATACAACATGAAGAAAATATGAAGA
>JAAGKR010001632.1:97197-117629 GCA_011419295.1 Clarias macrocephalus
TAACCTCTTACAATGAGGTCGCAGATGAGCTGGTGACCGAGCTGAGTTCTGGAGACAACATCTCTCCCAACGAAGCTGTAAGTTCTTAAAACTCACACTTTGATTGTTAGGTGAGGGGTTTTTTTTATTTATTTTTTATAATAGCCGATGTTCAGTGTTATTAAAAATGAGGGTGAGTCAAAAATTATTTGCACTCTGGCTGTACAATTTATTTTAATTAACTCTTAGTGAAGTGAATCCTCGTCCTCATCCGCTCTCAGGGGTCGAAACAGGTGAAATACCAACGGAGCAAGATCGGGATTATAGGGAAGATGCTTTAACACCTCAAAAACACCCTTGTCCTATCTAAAGTTTAGGCATCAGCTCTTCAGTAAGCTCCTCACTGAAATGAGTACTGATGATTGTTGAACCTTTTTTCCCTGATAACGTTCCAGTACTGGCCCTCAGAAAACTGTACGCATTGATGAATTTTTCAGCAGATTGTTGCCCGGCGATTGGGGATGTCTCCTTGTTCCATACTCTGCCGTTTACTCTCAGGCTCGTAGTGATGAATCCGTGTCTCGCCATCAGTACGATTATCTTCAAGGAACTTTCACCTTTCGTAACATATCACATTTGAAATTTTGTTTGTAGATCTCCAAACACTTCTGTTTACACTCTCCCGTGAGTTGTTTCGGTACCAAGTACCACAAAAAAAAAAAAATTTAATCACTGCATGCTGCTCTTCTTTCGTGCAAATCACAAGTGGGGCATTGGAAAGCGCTTGATATAATTGGAGTGTGATAAATTTTTGACTTAACCTCATACATGCAGGGAAACGTTGTGGTAGAAAGGGTAGACAAAATTATTTATAAGTATTTAAACTCCATTTTCCTTGACGGACTACAAAGGATAAATCTGCTGAAATCAACTTCTAAATATACGTATAATTCGATAGAATGATAGTAACCGGCATTGAATGTTTCCTAAAATCCAATTGAAAAGAAAAACATTTAAGTGAAAAATGACATTCACACTATTTTAGACCTTTTCTTTGTCTCTATTTTTTTCCCTAGTCATGTTATTTATTTGTAATATTCCATACAGTAATAAAATCTTCAAGCAACAAGTCTTTGAAGAGACTTATAAAGACTTTCTAATTAAGGAAGATGACTTAATAAAGACGTCTGGGTTAAGTACAGAGTTACAATGGCGTACAGTACTGATTGAAACCTGAAGACTTAAGAAGTCTTATTGATTGAAGACAAACACTTATGAAGACGTCTTCAGTGAAAACGATGACGTACTAAGTATTATTGATGGAAGACAAAGATTTAAGAAGATTTACAAAGAGTTTATTATTGAAGCCAAAAAAACTTAGTAGACCTTGTAAGTCGTGTTCAATGGATATGTATGTATGTTTGTTGAATGTTTTCCAAAGTCGACATTTTCATCAATCATGATTGTTTTTCTTGTTGAACTAATCTGACTATTGTTTTTTTTTTTGTTGTTGTTGTTTTTTTGTATGTTCCTGCACCTGCAGCACGTTTATGACCAGAAGAACATCCGGAGGCGGGTATACGATGCACTAAATGTCCTAATGGCGATGAACATCATCTCCAAGGACAAGAAGGAAATCAAATGGATCGGCTTCCCAACCAATTCCGCTCAGGAATGCAAAGACCTGGAGGTTAGGAACTGATGTATACAGACGCATGCATACAACATGAAGAAAATATGAAGAAGGGGGGGGGGGGGAATACACAATGTACAGTAGAATGGTTTAAATCATGTACGCTACCGCTCAGAAGTTTGGGATTACTTCGAACTTTTATTGGTTTTTTTTTTTTTTTTTTTTTTCAAGGAAAGGTACATGAAATCTGTTTGAATAGAAAATATAGCAAAAGAACAAGACATGCCAACAACGTTAGTTAGAAATAATGATTTTGATGTTTAAAAAAAAAAAAGATATAAAAGTTTTATATATAAAAGACATATTAACGTTCAAAGTGATTACCGAAACCATGATTGGACAACTTGTCCATTTGAATGGAGTTTGTAGAATGTGCTTGCGCTCGGTGTCCTGCAATAATCACTGCGTTCCTTTTTTTTTTTTTTTTTTTTTTGTGAAAGGCTGAGCGCCAGAGACGACTCGAAAGAATCAAGCAAAAACAGTCTCAGCTTCAAGAGCTTATACTACAGGTACATACTGTACACACATGGGTATGAACATGTTTGTTTAAACCATGAGCTGATTGTGATTTCCTAATCTCACACACCTTTTGTGTTGAAAATAAATAAAATCTAGCAAATAGCCTTCAAGCGCCTGGTGCAAAGGAATCGCGAGGCAGAGCAGAAGAACCACAGACCTCCTCCCAACACCGTCATCCACCTCCCCTTCATCATAGTCAACACCAGCAAGAAGACCGTCATCGACTGCAGCATCTCAAATGACAAGTAAGTAACTCGTGCCGTCTCGCTCGCCCGCCGTTGTTGCCTAAATCAAGCACACTCAGAGTAAATGTCTCGTCCTCCGCAGGTTCGAGTATCTGTTTAACTTCGACAACATGTTCGAGATCCATGACGACATTGAGGTGCTGAAGCGAATGGGGATGGCGCTCGGGCTCGAGTCGGGGAAATGCACGGCGGAAAATCTGAAGATAGCCCGGACGCTCATACCTAAAGCTCTGGAACCCTACGTCACAGGTCAGAACACACACACTCCTCTCAAAATCGGGATCATCAACCTCTCTTTATTTTGTATTTACAGATTAAACACAATCTGTTTCTAACCATCAGCGATGTGCACTCACCTTATTGTATATAGATCAATAGATACATACATACATACATACATACATACATACATACATACATACATACTTACATAAACGTTAAGAACATGGTCTATACATAACATACATATATAAAAGTTGAAAGAAAATGCCATGTCCTCACATGAGGACATTTGGGTCTCAAGAGGATTTCAGGAAATAAATAATGGGATTCTACACTATTGACTTTTATCTATCTTTTGAACTCAATCAAAAAGTCTTTTCATTGTTTAGTGCAAAAAAAAACAGAACTGGTCATACCGTTCCAATACTTTCGGAATCCTTCAGTGTGTATTGTGTAATTTTTTAAAAATTTATTATGAGTAACTGGTTGTTTTAAATCATTTCATTAAAAAAAATGCTCTTGTAGGTTACGGTTGAATTATTTGTCACATGTACTTTAGAGTGCAGTGGAATTATTCTCTTCTTTTCCCCTGCATGTGCATATCCCAAGTGGTTAGCATTGACGGCTCCAGGGTCTGGGTTCGATTCCCGTCTGTGTGCATGTTCTTCCCCTGCGTGGTGGGTTTCCTCCCACAGTCCAAAGACACGTAGAGTAGGATAATTGCCGTTCCCAAATTGCCTGTAGTGTATGAACGAGTGTGTGTGCGCGCCCTGTGATGGATTGGCACCGCTTCATGCCCAAAGTCTCCAGATTCCCCCCCCGCCCGGCAACCCTGAATACAGATAAAGCGGTATAGATGATGAGTGAGTGAGTGCATATCCCAGTTAAGAAGCTGGCGTCAGAGTGCAGGGTCAGCAAGGATACTCGAACACCTGACCTTGAGCCACTGCTGCTCTAAATTATAGATGCATATACATCTGTATACAATTTCTGAAATAAGGCAGAAATTAACAACAGCAGTACTTATACAAATGTGTTGTATGAATAAATAATTAAATTCTAATCTGTGTTTGTTTAGATATGGCACAGGGAGTTCTCAGACAACCTAATGGAGGCTATTCTCGTACAAACAGGTGAGATTTCCCGCCAAACTCTCAGGGCCGTCCCTGCACACGCGTGCACACGGTCGGGATTAGTTTTAGTAGTGTTCCTTTTTTTATCTCAGGTTTTCTGAACGCACTGACTACAAAGAAGCAAATCTTGAAAGTCGCTGAACGAATTCTCTCACTTCAGGATCACAAATGAGATGCAGCCATACACACTGCAATCTACCACAACTAACACTTTACACAACTTTATAGATTATATAATGAATGGCTGATAATCATGAAGCCTGAAGTCTATAATCATGAAATTTGTGCATCAAGAGTTTAAAGAACAATACTGATTGATTTAACATTTCTTTAGTGTTTGGAATCATTTTAAGTCCTGACTGGAATTTCTGATTGGTCAGAAGGTGGTGACATTTTCTGATTGTCGTCTCAATTAGAAGTTAAATTGCTGGTTTCAAAATCTTCGTACTGATATGTTTATCTTTCTATCGTAAAAAAATTCGACAGTTGTTTTATTGCTCTTAACATTACAGTGTTAACCAAAACCTGTTGGTCTTGTAGACGTTGCACGTAAAATACGACCTCATCATTGATTATTTTGCTATAACAGCATGCCTTTTATCTTTTTGTTTGTTTATTTATTTATTTATTTATTTATTTGTTACTATAGTAATAACGGCGCTGTTGCCACCGTGGCCTCCAGCTCCAACAGCTCGTACCACGGCAGCTCCCGCGATACTCCGGCGTCCTTCCTGGAAGACGAGGAGGAGGATGAAGACGAGGACGATGAGGACTTTGATGATGATGATGAGGAGGATTAACTCCATGGGGTTGTCCAGCCCTTTGACTAAGTCAGCACTGCCTGGTTCTTGTACGTCTGTGATCTTTGTATGTTCTAGCCTTTAGAGTCTGCTGAGAAAAGTGCAGCTGCCTTGTCAAAAACCTCAGTGGTGCTTTGGGAATAGTTTTTTTTTTATTTTTTTTTATTTTTTTTATTATTCTTCCTTGTGTTTTTGTTCCCCCTCCTTCACTACTTTTTGCCTTCTGCTGGAAGTTAAGACCTAATGCTCGTGTAATCTTGTAATTATAATTTATCCTCAGTTTAAAACCTGTCCCTTTTCACGTCCAAAGATTCACACCTGAATCCGATGGCCTTTTGGACATCATCTTTAATCTACAAACATTTTTTTAAATATATATATAGGCAACTATTTTTCTTAGGTGAGTTTTGAAATGAATAAACACTTTCCACCAAGTGTCATGTCTAGTTAAGAAATGAATATTGAATTTCAACCCTTTTTTTTTTTTTTTTTTTTTTTTAACAATAATTTTTAAAACAGAGCAGAAATCCAGATATACAGATGTACATTTTATATGGGTTTATACAGATGGGGTTGTTCTATGGTTTGTTTGTGTCTAAACTTCTAATTTCAGGAAGGGTTTAAAAAAACAAACAAAAAAAAACAGTCTTTGTAATCTTTTATTCTTTTGTTTTATTTTCAGACTTACTGTGTTGATAATTAACCTACATACCATTTTAAATTAAGAAAATACATTTTGAACAAATAAATGCAACTAGATTTTATATATATATATATATATATTCCTAAAGATTGTCTCTAATACAAAGGTTGATTTGCAAAGCAAATTTTTTTGTGTTACTGATTCATACTGAAATGACATGGAAAATAAACATTTAAAAAAAAGGAACAAATGTGTGTATAATCTTGTACATAGCTAACTCAATGCATTTAAATGAAAGATGACTTTCCCTTCATAGGGATCGTAGAAGTTCTGATAAGCGATGTTGTTGGCCATTACCCTGCACTGGATAACCGCCTTCCTCTTGTTAACCAGATCGAATTTGACCGCCACCAGCGGATTCACGTAGTTTGGCTGGGATTGAGAATACAACACAAGTTTATTGGGACATGATGTTCAGACCGATATCTATAGGAAACTCGGAGTACACGGTGAAGGTGCTGTACCTGAGCCAGCCTGCCGTAGTATGGAAAGTAGGAAAGGTCGAGTGTTGCGTTAGCAGGGTAGTACTCGTAGCCTTGGACGTTATCTTGACCTTCCTATGAACAGAAATACACTTCCTATGAGGCTTATCAGTGTTTGACGTCCATTGACTAATATGCAGTCGACACTCACCAGGACGGTGCAGTTCACATTCGGGGCGATGTCTGTTCCGTTGTTTGGGTAGAAATCGATGACCTGAGAAGAACAATTTGAGTGAATCACTCATTCTCTGCGGGCCAGGCTTTGGATTATTTCTCTTAAACTGTACCATACCCTGTTCATCTTGATGATTACGCACGGCTGGGCGGTGTTATAACCGAATGTTGGGTCGCTAATCCCAGAACAGTTGCCCAGTGTGCTTTGGTAGAAGGGACAGGACCATTTTGTATGGTTCGGAGCACTGAACAAACTTTGGATGAAGTACTTGCCAGTGGTACAGTTGTAATGGTTGCACTGTGCCTGTCTGGTATCATTGTATGCTGAATTAAAGGGGAGGGAAACAAGAATAAATGTTTTTTTGTTGTTGTTCATTTTCAGTGTTTGTATAAGTAAAAGGTGGGGTACATACGCTCTAGGAAGTCCTGAAGAATTTTCGACATCTTCATCCAGCTTTTCTTATCAGACATGTTGTAGTTGATCTCTAGAACCTCATCGTTATACGTGTCCGGCCAAGCCATCACGCCTTTAAAACAGTACTATGAATCAGTATCACCGTAAAAACAGTGTGTCTGTACTGGTTTGTGAATCCCTAAAAATGTTTTTTTTTTAAAATTCAATTTGTTAACCTGGCGATTTTAACCGATCACGATAGTCTGGAGTGTAGGGGTCCAGGGTGTACATGAGGACGTAGATGGCCAGGGAAAACAAGGCTGTCATCACCACGTAGAACGCAACATAATACAGGCTGATGTACACTGAAATGGAATTAAAAAATAAAATAAAAAACACAAAGCAAGTGTAAACGTTTTGTGCTCATTTTAGTTGGAAAGCAATCTGCAAGCAGTATGAAAAGTGATATCCGTCTGCAAATAATTGCTTAGCTCCCTGTCTTATGTCAGCACACTCACCGTTACCAAAAACAAATACAGCATGCAAAAAAATGAACGAGGAAGTCATTTGAAGGTCATAAGTTAAGTCTTTCTAAGTGAATTATAGAAAGATTTTAGACAAGGCATTAAAAAAAAAAAAAAAAAAACAGGATATACCTGTGATCATTTGGCAAAAACATACCGGTGCAGCTGTCCTGTGTAACCATTTCATCAAAGAAATTGTTTTTTAAAGTCGACCTGAGGTCAACAGTAACACTCTGGGTTTTGAGGTTCTTTGGTTTGTCTTTCGTTAAAAACTTTTCACAAGATTTCTAGTTTCTCTACAACTACATTCCGAATTCCTAACAAATCTAAAATTGAACAGCAACAATTGTAGCATAATACAGAAAAACGGATTCAGTAATGTTTTGCGATTTTTTAAAATATCAATTCATGTATCACCAAACTGAATAATTATATAGTTTTAATTGATCTTTTTTGCATTTGCAGTGGTAATATGTTGCAGTTCCTCTATCCTCCTACAGGTGGCGTGCTTTAGGATAATCACACATTGGCAGGCAGCACTGCATCCAAATTATTTTATGTGTAATATTGAATCCGGATATTCATAAAATCAAGATATATTTTGTATATATTTGTAACACAGTTTGTATGGTGACGGCTAATTATTGTCATTTAGCTAGTTTGAATCGTGTTAGCTGATAGGAGTTGGGCAAAAGGCTGCTGTTAGTTAGCCTTAGCTAAGTGTCTTTTATCTTCTCATTTGAATATACATGTACGTTTTTACTTTTCTACTGTTACTTAAGGAATCTGTTCTTTCAACTTCAATGGAGATTTGAATTGTGGTTTTACTTAAGCAAAGAATTTGCCGTACTTACCCCATCTTTCTGGTGTCCTACCCATAAACTTCCCCTCATCAGAATTCCAAACAAAATGGCCAAAGTCTTGACACCTTTGGCCGCAGGTTCGCTTTTCTTTCAGAGTAGCCATTGTATATTTCTCAAATGGGAGCTACACGTTTTCAGAAAGCTGTCCTCTTTCACAGGGATTACCTTCCTCCTTTGGGGATTTCTTTTGATTTCTTGGTATTGTCTGAGGACAAGGGTTGTGCACCATGGACATGTCTTTTTATATACGGTGATAAGCACACTATTAACATGCATAATTCTGGGCAGGACTAACCACTCACAGGTACTTTCATTCACCTAGGAATGGAAATGTGCAGAAGTTTGTTGTAGTCACCTTGAAAGCTTGGATAAGATCTCAACTTGAGTTTGAGTAAGATCTTGGTACCTTATCAAATATTAGGTACAATTCAGAGATAAACTCTTTGGCTTGAGTGAGAACATTGACCAGTGGAAGCGAATGCCAAGGTTTTCTCAGTGTGCTATTAAGTTCTATTCACTTAAACACTTCAGCAGAGTGTTTGGCTGGAGATTGATAGGAAGAGGATTAGTTACAAGATAGCTCATAACCTTTAAGATTAGCTACACAAGTGGTCAAGTGTGTCTTATAAAAGCCAGATATTGTCACAAAACAACCCAAAGTGGCCCAGTTAATCATCAAGCCATACGTTTTTTGGAGTGAACTGATTAAACATACATTTTTTGTTTGAAAGTTGAGTCCTCAAGGGTTAACATGGGGAAGGTATTAAGGGGTTAGGAGATAAGGGCTTTATGAAAGGTGATGAGACAGGCAGATCCGCTTGGGCGAGTGTCTGTGCCGTAGTGCTTTGTCTTCCGTGCTACTATCTGACCAAAGCCCCAAGCTGGATTCCGCGGTCACTTTCTCTGACTGAATCCTTCGAGACGCAATTTTTCCAGAATCCCTGGGTGCCCCCTTGGGTTTTGATGTCTGGTTGTCCAATTGATTTCTATTCGTCTCCTTTATTGGCACTCTATCTATTTGGAGCGAAGCGCTAGGTACCAATGCTCAGGGCCTGAACCAGAATAGTTGTCTTTCAACTCAATTAATTGTGTTTTTCATCCAACCGAGTCCAGTGATTTGACACTATGGATATCGGCGGTCTTACAACAGTGGTAGCCAACTCGGCCTACATCTCGGCTCGTGGAAGCTTCGATGGATCGGCAAACCCAGCAGCAAATCGGGACAAGAAATACCATTCCAAGCTAAAACTGCCTCACATCACGGTATGCGAGGGCCTTAGGGAAACCCTGGACCTCCAGTTTAACAGTATCTGTGTCGAACAACCCATTGGTAAGCGCTTGTTCCAGGAATACCTAGAAACCGTGAATGAGTACAAGGGGCCCTGTCGCTTATGGAAGGACGTGGAGGAATACGACACTGCTGAGGATAAGGATCGGGTCAGTAAGGCTGCCAAGATCCTGCAACGTTACATGGACCCCGCGGCCAAGTACTTCTGTCCATTTCTGCCTGAAAATGACATCACCAATGTAAAAGAGCAGCATGAGAAAGCTTCCAATGACTTGTTTGTTGTGATTTTAGCCTGCATACTTGATTTCCTTAAGGAGGTCCCATATACCTTCTACCTGGAGACCATGTACTTCAAAAGATTCCTGCAGTGGAAGTGGCTGGAGATGCAGCCCATTGGTGAGGACTGGTTCCTGGACTTTCGTGTGCTTGGCAAGGGTGGCTTTGGCGAGGTGTCAGCTTGCCAGATGAGGGCCACGGGAAAGATGTATGCCTGCAAAAAGCTGAATAAAAAAAGGCTTAAGAAGAGAAAAGGCTATGAGGTAAGAATTATATTTAGCTCCTTAATGTCCTGAATGGAGATTTATTCAGCATAATTTACATCAAACATGGTCAGTACACTCACACATGTGTACACTGACAAATTCAAGTATAAGTACGGAGATATTATTAGGAAATCTCATCTTAGTCGAAACCAATCCATCCAAAGCAACTAATGCAGAGTCGTTCACCTTCAATGTCATTGTTACTCAGATTACAAGAGCTGCTTAGTTGCGTAAGACTCACTACTGTGGATTTTAAAGTGGTCCACTATTCTGTTCCCTGAGTGTCAGTAACTAAGCCCCCTATACTATACTGTTACAATGATAGGAAATAGTTTTTGTAACATATTTCCAGTTCATACAGTACCAGTCAAAAGTTTGGACACACCTTCCAATTCCAATTCCATAGTCTTTCCAAGTTTCTCCTATATCTCCTTTGAACAGCTGATATTGAGATGTGTCTGTTTTTTATGCTTTGTTAATTGGTGATTTCTGAGGCTGGAAACTCTAGATGAACTTCTCCTCTGCAGCAGAGGTAAGTTTTGGTCTCACTTTCCTGGGACGGTCTTCATGAGAGCCAGTTTCATCATAGGGCTTGATGGGTTTTGCAAATGCACTTGACACAATACTGTTCTTGCGAGAACTATTCCAGAACAGCTGACCTTCGTGTCTTAAAATTACAACTGACTGTTGTTGTAACTTAATTACCTAATGCCATATGTGTTATTTCATAGTTATAGACTATAAGTGTCCAAGGTTTGGACTGGTACCGTATATCCACTTCAGATTCTCACACAAGCTTTTCTTTTTATTTATAAATTTGAATAGAAATTGCATCCTCCAAGGCATATAAAGATTTTTTAACTACATTTATGAAGCAAAAACTTACATATATACAGTATCTATAAAGTAAAAAAAAAAAATTACATGAAAAAAAAATCAAGTTTTGAATTATGCACAGAAATGTTCTTGTGCAAACTGTACCAGTTGTGATTATAAAAGATGTTACTATAATTGTGGAAGATTTCAGTGAAGGAGCTTTCTAAAGCTCTCAAGGACAACATTATTAAACTACGTTCAAGTGCAATAAAGATCCAAAACCTTAAACATCCCTTATTACTTTCATAATATGCCGATGGAAAGATTAACTTATTCACCAACAGATGCACCATTCAAGATTTCATACATTCAGATTTATGATGAGAAACAACAACAACTACACTGGAAACATTAACCACAATCCAAGAGTTTCTGCTCCCCGTACTAAACTCCTCTGCTATAAATGAAACACATTCATGCACATCTAAAAACCTGGACAAATCAAGACTTTTGGAACAACATACTTTGGTCAGATGAGATGAAAATCTAACTTTGGCTGTTCTTCCGCTCGTGTTTGGACAAAGACCATACCTACACTGAATATGAAGCTTTGGAGCATGAGGATATGGGGCTTATTCTTTCCAAATGGTATTGAGTTATTAGAAAATATTGAAATGAGTGATGTCCTGGGACATATTAGAGAATGAGAATGTCATCTCGGCATTCAGGAAACTCAATCCAAGAAGAAAATGAATGTCTCAGCAAGACGTCAACCCCATACATGTGGCCAAAATATCTCCCGTAGCCGAGCCAGTCTCATCAAAATTTATGATGCATTTTGAAATTGTACATCCGTCCAGCAAGATCCTGGTAACCTTCGAGAAGTGAAGATGATTTGCCAAAAGGAATTAATTTAAACAGCCAAAATTAAACAGTACTGGGATTTACATCAAGTGGATTGGGAGTATAATAAGTAACAACAAAAATAAGGGTCCAAATCATTATTTTCCCTTCGATGTCAGAGCACTAGGGAAATTTTGTAACAAATAAGGCATCGAAAAATACTATTCAAGAGGAAATAAATACAATTTAAGCAACTGCATTGATTGTACTGTTTGAAGTAACACTATAGGAACCAGGAAATCATGAGTCTAGTCGGTAAACTAGTAAAATTTACACATCTTTAAATACGGAATAAATTTTTCAAAAAGCTTTCCATTAGGAAAGCAGACTTGTCATATTTGCATGCCACATTGGCTTTCTTTACCTTAAAGCATAATTAAATGATTTCTTTTCACATATCCCAGTTAGGAAGCTGGGGTCAGAGAGCAGGGTCAGCCAGGATACAGCACCCCTGGAGCAGATACTGTAGGGTTTAGGGCCTTGCTCAAGGGTTCAACAGTGGTGCTGGTGCCCGAACCCCCGACCTTCTGATCAGCAACCCAGTAACCCAAAGCCACCACTGCCCTTTTAGCAATTATTGGTACATGATACATTTACTACTCAGATAAAATACCTAGTAATTAAAGGATAAGCATAACACTGTCAATCATGTGGTACACAATGGATAACGGACATTTATGCGGTGAGGAACTTGAACTCATGTCCAACATTATAATCTAACACTAAACTTTATGAACAAAGACAGCAAACTTCTGACAGAATGATATCTTTCATTTCTTAATCTGGCTATATCCTTTCAGGTTATATGCTATGCTATGCTATTTTTCAGTTCTCACCTAATGCAAACTTTCCATTAACATGTACCTTATGGAACCAATTTATTCTTTCAATCTGTTGGTCTTGTCTAGGGTGCCATGGTGGAGAAAAGGATTCTGGCTCGTGTTCATAGTAGATTCATTGTTTCCCTGGCCTACGCCTTCCAATCCAAAACCGAACTTTGTCTGGTCATGACCATCATGAATGGAGGAGACCTGAGGTTCAGCCTTCAAGCACCTCTACACACTATTATAACCATTCATAATGTTTTGTTCATTCAAATATTCATTTAAGATGCTTAAGGAATATCTGAAATGAGCTTCTGTGCTTCCTTTGGCCTTTGTTCAGGTACCACATTTATAATGTAGATGAGAACAATCCAGGTTTTGACGAACCCAGGGCATGTTATTATGCTGCTCAGATCATTCAAGGAATGGAGCACCTTCATCAGAAGAAAATCATCTACAGAGACCTAAAACCAGAGAATGTTCTTCTTGACAATGAAGGTGAAAAAAAGTCATTATTTACTCACTCACTCATTCTCTATAGCGCTTATCCTGTTCAGGGTCATGGGGGGTTGTTTTTGGAGCCTAGTCCAGGGGACTCAGGGCGTGAGGCGGGGTACACCCTGGACACGGTAGTCATTATTTATTTTTCCAAAATTGCTGCTAAAAGCTGGAGATGTCAAGGAAGATTTGTGATGTTTAGTAAAAAGGACGTACAAAAATGACGGACATAGTGCACTTAATCTTTGTGTAATACTGTATAAACAGGGCAGTGATTGCTGTTTTAGGTGGGAGTACAATCGTTGACGTTTGTTTGCCATTGTGCTGGTGTTTGTTCAAAGGTAACGTGCGTATCTCTGACCTTGGATTGGCTGTGGAGTTAGCAGATGACCAGGAGAAGACGAAAGGCTACGCTGGGACTCCGGGTGTGTCCCATTTGGTGCTAAAATACTAGAATCTCCCTTTCCCTGTTTTGTTTCTCTGAATCCTGGATATAAATGATTCTACGCTTGATTGTAAATCCTCACTAGTGAGTTTGTCAGAAAGGCGGAGAACCATTTTACAAAAAAAAGATGCTCCAAGACATGTAAATTGTGGCTGTAAATCTGTTCTATGAATGTATGAGGACACTCCTGACCTGGTTTTTCTATTCGGAATTCAGGATTCATGGCCCCAGAGTTGCTGAGAGGAGAGGAGTATGACTACTCTGTGGATTACTTTACTCTTGGGGTCACTCTCTATGAGTTCATTGCTGCCAAAGGCCCGTTCAGGACTCGAGGGGAGAAGGTGACTCAACAGACACAAATGTAACCAAGTCCTAGTCTGAAATAGTGCAAATACAAGAACTCATTTCTACAATTCACGCAGAGAATAGGTTACCAAAATTATGTTTTAAATAATGTCAATCTGCATCATCCACAGTCTGTGAATTTTTTATTTATAGACCTGTCAGTCGTAACATAACACTCCATCTACCTAGGAACCTGTGTAGTCCATCTAGGGACCATGGAGGCCAATGGTGACCATTGTATTTATTCCCATTTCTACAACCGTGGTCGAACCTCTGACCTGGTCAGAATTCACATGGGCATTCAGACACTAAGGGTGATTTGGGAACACCAATTAGCCTAAACTGCATATCTTTGGACCTCGGGAGGAAACCGGAGTACCCAGAGGAAGCCTACCAAGCACAGGGAGAAAATGCGAAGCTAAAAGTCAATGATAGAAATGTGTCACAACACTCAGTGCACCACAGCCAGCTTTTGATACAAAGACCCATTTGATACAATGGACAAACAAGTCCGATCCACTGAATGATTGTGCTGGGCCACAGCCCTCCAGGACAGGAAATAGTGAATAAACCTTGACCTACAGAATATGCATTGGTTTACATGGCATCCACCAGAAGCTCTTGTCCAGACTTACATTCATTTCATCTGTACAACTGAACAGTTGGCTTTTAAGGCTCCAGCAGTGGCAGTTTGGTGGCGCTGAAATTTGATCTCATGATCATAAATCCAGTGTTTTAACCACTGAGCTCTTTTAACCACTGTCTCATTTCCTAATCAGACCAGCATGGTTGACCTTGTAAAATTATTCCAAATTCCCAGTCTTATGTTTAAAATTCCAAATATTCGGCTTAGGAGCTCCTCCTGGTGGGTTCATTGTAGAAACACGATTACTCTTTCAAAAACTCCAATCCTTCATTCGGTTAAGTAGATTAGCGTGATAGATAGTGTGAGCTGCTTTTCCTAAAATGCCATTTAAAAGTATTCTCGACTTTTGCGCAGGTGGAGAACAAAGAGGTAAAGAAGCGCATCCTGAATGACCCAGTAACCTACACCGAGAAGTTCAGTGAGAACGCAAAGTCCCTATGTGAAGCCTTACTAGCCAAGGAAGTGGACAAGAGGATGGGCTTCAAGAATGGGACTTGTGACGAGTTGCGCTCACACCCTTTCTTCAGCAGCATCAACTGGAGGAAACTGGATGCAGGTATGATAGGATGGTAGTTATGATTTTGTGATGTTTTTAGGTTGTTCTTAGTTAGAAGAGACACTCAACTCTGTACCTCCACTACAGGAAGTTTTAGACAATGGGGTGAGGTCAGGTCAGCCATTTTGCTGATATAAATGGATTCGTATTTTTGTTATCCCCAAGGCTTAACCCCCATTAAGCTATCTCCTTTGTCCTCACAGGGATCCTGCCACCTCCATTCGTTCCTGATTCGAAGACTGTATATGCCAAGAACCTTGATGATGTGGGCGCCTTCTCCACTGTCAAAGGGGTGAACCTGGAAGACACAGACAAGGATTTTTTTGATGAGTTTGCCTCTGGAAATATCGCCATACCCTGGCAGGAGGAGATGATTGAGACAGGAATCTTTGGCGAGTTGAACGTCTGGGGTCGTGGCGGCACGGTGCCCGATGATCTGCGCCGTGAGTCTATCCTGGAGCCTCCAAAGTCTTCCACTTGTACCATATCATAAACGCATCTACACAAAGAGAACTCTTTCCCCTTGGCTAAATGCACTCTGATTGGGTTGATGCCTGGACATGAAGAGAATCAGGAATGACCAGAGTGATTAAGTTATTTCATGCTCTCATGTTTTTGTTAAGAAAAATGGACTGCTGAGCAGCTTTGCATTTATGGGTATCGCTTATACCATATTGTTGTAAAAATTCTTTTGATTCAGTTTGATCAGAAGGTGTTGAATACATTTAGGTCACAGGTTCTATTTCACCCCCAACAGGGGCAGTGTCTAACACCTGCGCATCCCCTCATAAACCTGCGTACACATAACACATACTTCAACCTTCAACAAGTGACATATTTAAATTTTCTTGTTTAGAAAATAAAGGTCGCTCCTGTCCTGTTCTTGGCTAATTTGGTTCCTTTTGCTAGCTAGTGCGGTCACATGGTGTCGATTCAATGTCGCCAACTGACAGGTCAGTAGATCTTACATTAGCTTGTCAGCAAGATGAGGTTGAGTTGCTAGTGTACAGTACATGTGACCTCAGGTTGTTTCGAGGATGCTGGGATTCTTGATTCTCTGTGGCTCCTTCAGGCTGAGATCAATCAACAACAGTGTTTGACTGATGGTACTTCTAGCTAATAATCCAGTGGACCAGTGGAAATATATATATCTAATGATATCTGGATAAAAGCGTCTGCCAAATGCCTATTAAATGTAAATGTACACACTCTCAGACGACATCCGTTCCAACCGTGGATGCTGTGTGCGCCGTGTCAGACGGATCTGGTGCACTGCACAATCCTCAAAGTTGGCCACGGGTGAGCTGGTTCCTCACTACATTGTGGTAGACAATCCAGATGTTAGACATACAGTTACAGTTAGTAGGGGATACAAATATGACTATGTGATCATCTAATGTGCACAAAATGAAACTGAAGAATTAAATACTATGGGATATAAAATTATATGGAATGATGTGGCCTGATATGAAGTGGAGCTAATGCATCCCTAAAGTTGATTATTTCTCCATAACAGTGCACCCTGCAATGTGTATCTACAGTAGCTTCCTCATTCAATGTCTAATTTTATGTATGGACTGTCACTTCATTGCTGTATCTTTTCTTTATTATGACTATCTTAATTTATCGGTTGCATCAAAGCTGAGAAGGATATAAATGTTAACTTATAACGTATTGTAATAATTCACCATACAGATATCTAAGGGCTAATTAATCCAGCAGGAAAATATAATATATGAGGTTTTTGCAAAATGAGTACTAAAAAAAAAAAGACAGGTGCTGACGGCTATAAAGGAAATGCTTGTGCTTTTCATAGAGTTGTATTACGTTTCTGAGTGATTATGCCCAGATAAGCTTATTAACCTCTTAGAACATCATTTGTGTACAAATGTTAATTGTGCAAACTATGTTATAATGAATATCAATTTTTTTTTTAATATGCAGTAAGTATTCTATTTATTCAAATAAATATTTTGACAGAAATCTGCTGTCTGGATTAGTTTTATTTATAAATATTTAGATTAATACTCATGCATTAGTATGTCGTAGTATATTTTAGAACGTACTAATAAAGTTAAAATTACTGTTAGTAAAAATGACAAAATTACACATTTCTATTAACACAGTAATTACCTGCATTTAGTGAACCAGTAAACATTGTGTCCATTACTACGGCCACCTTTAGGACTGTACTGTACTGTAGAAGTTGTGGTAATACCCTCCAAAAAACACTTTTATAAAAAAAATAAAAAAAAAAAAAAAAAAACAGTTTTATTACAATCGTGGAAATTCACCATCATCAACGTAATGTTTACTAGTCATTTTTAACTTTTTTTTTTTTTTTCTAGAGTTTAACCTGTTTGTCTAGGTGCTGGAACTAAAATGTTTAACTCAAACAGTATCCATCTATCTATTACCTATACCGCTTGTCCTGTGGATGATTTCAAGGGGACTAGAGCCTATCCCAGGGACTTAGACATACACACACATCAATAATTGGGAAATGCCAGTCAACTGACACTGCTTGTCTTTGGTCTGTGTGAGGGAACCCACCAAGCATGCAAGGTCCATACACTCACACACACACACACACACATATACATCAGAGGTAAGATTCGATCTACCAGCCCACTTAATTGTGTCGTCTTAGTTCAAACATTAATAACTGAAAAACATGTACGCCTATAAATAACACATGTACACTGCACGCTTACACTGTATATTTTTTATATTTGTTCATTTATCGTCTATACCACTTATCCTGTACAGGGTCACGGGAAGCCTGGAGCTTATCCCAGGAAACATGAGACGGGGTATACCCTGGACAGAGTGCCAATCCATCACATGGCACGCGCACACACACACACACACACACACACACACACTTTGTTTGCCTAATCTGTATGTCTTTGAACTGTGGGAGGAAACCAGATTACATGGAGGAAACCCACCAAGCACGGAGAGAACATGCAAACTCCATGCACACAGACCGGAGGTGAGAATCGAACTCCGACCCTGGAGGTGCGAGGCCACAGTGCTAACCACTAAGCCACAGTGCTGCCATTATTATTATTATTATTATTATTATTAAGAAATAAATGACATTTTTGGTACTTTAAGAGCCATGAAACAATGCTTTATTTGTTATTCTTTTTGCTCCCAGATCACCTTAACAAAAATTAACCTCTGCCATACTGAAAATCCACCAACTCTGATATCTAATATTATAGTGGTGTACATTGATACACTAAAATAGTTTTGTTTTATTAGCTCAGGGAAGGGAAGCTTTTAATGTTTTTTTTTTTTAAGGAAGACGACTGGAAAATCAACTTTTAGGGACAAGGAAGATAAGTGGGAGTGCGACCCATAGATGGCGCTAATGCAACATTTTGAATACGGCCAATCGCCGTAAAACAAGAAATATGACCCAATCCGGGTGCCGTTTGTGCTCACGTGATCGCGCGCTCATTATGATTGGACGGAGGTCCGTGACGTCGACCAATCAAACGTCGTTTCAAATTTTAAATCTCTTTTAGTTGAAGAGTTTGAATTCGCAGTGCGGATTGATCGGTTAGTCGGGACGTTTAGTTCGTTACGGTTTAGAGGCGCAGGACGGATATGAGGGAAAGATGGCCGAGGAGTCTGCTGTAAAAGTGTGCGTTAGGGTGCGACCCCTTATTAAACGGTAAGAAGATACTTATATTTTGATGATGTAGTGGTTTTTTATTAGGTAGCTAAGTGGGTTTGGTGTGAATTATTTCCCTGCCTGATCTAAGAGAGAGACATCCTGATAGATAAATAAACAGACAGATAGATAGACAGAGATAGACAGATAGATAGACAGACAGATAGATTTGTTAATAATTGAGCAGGAATCATTGAGACACAGTTATGATGCTGGGCTCAGATTCTCCTCTTATCATTATCCTTGTTTTTGGATAGATTAAACCTAGATCAGATGAGTTTGAGGTTTTTCATGGCTTTTGTTTTTGTCCTGACTTGTAACTGAGTGAAACAGCAGGGGCAGGAGGGTAGTTACCAAAAAATGAAACCCAGCTCATCATATATGTCTACACTGCATTCAATACCATAATCATGGCCCTGTCCTGCTAAAAAACTTCCTTAAACCCAAAGACCTCATTGCTAATGCAACAGTTTTATGTATATTCTGTATAACTAATATGATCAAGTCATGTTATTGATCACTGGATCCCACACACACACATCCTACTGGCAGACATTGTTCATTGAGGTGACTGAAATTTGCAGCTCTGTGTCTTGTGCGCTGATGGACTGCAATCTCTTGCACGGACTTTTTATTTCCCACAATAGGACAATGAAAGACCTTTTGTGGACAAAACCATCACGAAGCCGAATGACGGTTCTGAGAGATTCTAAGAGATTGTTTTCACATTTAATCATTTTAAAGTTAACTGAAGTGAAGCAATGTATGGAAGTCCAGAAGGGTCAGGTGTTGCCTAAATGTCTCTTACTGTATGTCAATATCATGACTTTTTTTATTTTTCTTAGAAAAAAAAAAATCAGTTTTCTTGCGATCCTGAGATCATGTTATAGTGGTCATTACCGCACTGTCATGGCCTGTCTGCAGTATTACATTCTGTTTTTAAATGTTCCAGTCCCTTGGGTTTTTCAGTAGTGAACCTGCGCACCTGTTTACAATGACTATACTGGCATATTGGCAGGTATAGTTATGGTTTTTCAATATACAGTAGCTCTTTTTCCTTTGGATGAAATCAAGCAGGAGTGCAAGACAGGCATGTTTAATATTTTCTTGTTAATAAAAACCTAGTAGTATAGTTCAGGACTGACCCTCGCAGGGACTACACCTGAAGCTTCTCCTGGATTATGTCGTGATTAAGAACAATTATTATATTATCATTTTTTCTTCGCCTTCTCTCACCGAGGATCTTCGCCATCTGATCCGCACACAACTTGGCACAGGTTTGCCCTTCCTGACTCGACACGCCCAGTTTTATCCGGGCTTGGGACCCGCACAGCATCCAGTGGCTGGGGTTTGGGTATTGGGTGAGAATCGAACCCGGGCCTTCCACGTGGCAGGCGAGTGACCTACCACTGAGCCACAAGCCATATCATGTCATGATTCATGAGTAAGACCCGAATCTGTTTTACAGGACAGTAAGACCTAGTCCACATTTACACAAGTAGTCTTACTTTCCTAGGCAAACATATATACAGCGGAACCTTGATATACGAATGATCTTTCCCTTCACAAATGTTTGCCTTAAATTTTCATTTTGAAATGGACTGAACACCGGCTAAGTTGCGCTTGCGTCCAGAAGCCGCTCAAAACTTGTTTGCGTCAGTGGAAAGCTAAGCGAAGACAAACTTTTTTTTGTAATTTTTGGCAATTTGTGCACGATTTAGTGAAGACATGGTACCATGGGTTCAACTGTAAATGTAAAAAAATCTATTTGGGAGTCAGTCTATGTGAATTGCTCCACAGAAGTATTGCATTATGTATTACATACGTTCGCATTACATCTTTTTCTCAAGGAAAGATTGTATCTTGATCTTGAGCAAAAAAAAAAAGTTCGATAATGGTTGAGGAAAAAACTTAGTAACTCTGGACTTTTCTAGACTTGTAATGTTGCGTTACTGAAACGTATGAGCCGTTCTGCTTTTTATAACCCTAGCGAGGAGGCGGATAATGCGGAGCCCGTGCAGCTGTACTGGAAGGCTGATAAACAGGCTATACATCAGCTTGATGATGACAGTAACATGACCAAAAGTTTCAGCTTTGGTAAGTAACTTCTGCGATGTTGAAATCTTTAGTGGTTAAAGCCCATTTATTTATTT